>BGPR01006586.1:0-78829 GCA_013235015.1 Araneus ventricosus | reverse complement strand
ATTTTCGCTGTAAAAGGTACTAACAAAAAGTTCAAGAGAACCACCGAACTTTTAAAAGTATTTCTTTCATGCGAAGAAGAAATTAGAAAATTTTTGTAAAAGACAGAAAAATAATGTACTCTTTGAATCTTGGATGCCGCTGGAAAGAGAACCAGTTACAGAGATGCCGATTTTGTTGACTTTCTTGTTGATTCAAGAAGCTATATTGGTTCTTGTCTCCTTCCAAATTTTTGGTATCGAGAAAAACTGTAAGAATTCGTGCTCCAATCTGTGAAGTTATCCAATGAGAAATTATTGACATTAAGCAGAATTTTAAAAAATGAAAGAAAATTACGCAGTTATTGGGAGTCATCTTGTGTGTAGTTAGGTATGACTAGAGTCATTTGTTTTGAATCGAATCCACTGGCATCGCAAAGGAGCAATTATTCGATTTGATGGTCGGGGATCCACTTGGATCATCGCCGAGAGTATCCGAGATCCATACTTATGGCGGATTTGATGCCAATGTAATCACAACATTTATATATAATCATGATGATTATGGATTTGCACATTTGAATTATATTCCATCGCTTTTAACAGGCATGTTTTTGCCTCAAGTTTGATGATAAAGGCTACCAATTGCAGGAGTCCTTAATGTAAGTTCCTTTTCCTTTATATCACGACTTTTTTTTAATAGAATGTTATTATAATGTTGTAATATCAGTTCAGTTAAAGATTTTGAATTGTTTTTTCATTATTTTCTTTAAATAGTTGTCGGTGGAAACAACATTCATATGTTATTAATTCCTTCTGATTTCTCTTGATTGTTCAAAAACCTTTTTTGTGTCCCATAAAAGTAGATTGTTCAGTTAAATGTCTACATAGCCTGAGTAGACATTTTTAATTCTAATTTGTCTGAAATCGAAAAATTTAATTTATTTTTAATTAAGTCCTTATGAATCATGAATGAATGAAGAAATGCATTCATCATTTAAATAGAATATGCAGTAAAGCACCGTTTATACGCCTTCAAGCGACTGACTTATTAGCTTCGTATAAATAAAAAGTCGTCTAATCGAAATTCTTTATTAACAACTTTATTGCTATATATTTAATTATTAATGCTAAATTCATTTTAAAAGAATACTTAATTTTTTCTAGTAATACTTTGTATACATTATATAGTATTGAAAAGAATAATGAAATTTTAAAATTATTCTTTTATAAAAACCGTGAGAAAAATCATACCTTTTATTGCAAATCTTGAGTACGGATAATACATTTTTTATTTTATACGATTTATGCGCATAAGCGTCCTATATATATCTTCAAATAGCCGTCTGCTTGTTTGTCTGTGAGTATTACACTGCACTGAATGGAATTATCTTCATTGAATGATTTTCATTAGATTTTTTATAAACAAAATATTTTCGAAATTTTTCAATGATGTCCTTTGTTAAAAGAGTGGAATAACTTATTCACGGTCGTTTTATATGCTTCCACCCCTGATTTATAGGGAAATTTTCCCGTTAGTAGGAAAGGAGAAAACGATCAAGACCAAAAAAAAATTACGAATATTAGAATGGGATAATACGACGTCTACCTCTAGATTTGCATCGCATAAACGAAATTCTTTATCATTACAATTGTTTAGTATGAATCGAGACTGTAATGAAATGACGCATATATAAGAGATTTATAAAGGGTACTTTACTGTATTTCATATAAGAGTCAATTACTTCAAAATCGCGCTCATAAAAAGATAATTGCACTCATGTATTATAATGCCAGGATATAGTGTCTGGATTTACTAATTAAGTAAATATAGAAACATTATAATTAATTATAGAAACAATTTAAGGATTTGCTTCATTTATATTTTTTTTTTATAGAAAAGATTGTTTTTTACTTTTAAAAGTATAACTAATATCTTTTTACACATCTAAACTTTAAACATCTTAACACTAAGTTAACTTTTTTTAAATATTGAAATATTGTTTAGTATTAATTTTTTTTTAATAGCAACAATCTTTTTCTAACCACTTTATCTCTATTTCCTTTAATTGTTTAAAATTTGTTAAGACGCAAATTCATGCACAGAAAAAATATAATAATTCAAAAGGTAAAGTAACTGAGAGAGATACCAAATTCGGATTATTTTGCAACTTTCTGTAACAATTTCGTGACATTAGATATACCTTTTGATACTCTAAAAGTCTCAAAACTTTAAGAATCTACAGAATATGAACTCCAAAGCTGATGAGAGCTAAAAAGAAACAGTTATAACAAATTATAAACTATTTATATATGATAAGTCTCAAAAAAAAAATTCTGAAATATTTTTAGAAAATTTTTATAATTTTAGATAAATAAATGTTATTGAATCTTTCTAGTTCTGAATAGTCAATACTATTTTTGTCTGACTCATTCAGGTATAGCTAGATTGAATGAAGCCTCCGGCTCATAATGTGTTTTTTTCGCCCTCCTCATAATCAGTGCCTTGCTTTGTAAACGACGCCCGGATTTTGTATTTTCACCCCTAATCATTTGACTCAAAAAGTGACAAAAAATAACGTTTGTCACCATCCAGTGGCATCCGGGAAATAATTTTTCTTCCCACGTCGTCAAGTTTAGCAAGCGCAAATGCTTCCCGGAGCATCGATATTTTTACTCTCCTTCATCTATTTTGCTTACAAAATGGCATAAACGCAGTAATACTTGACTACATGGCACCCTCTGAGGGTGCCTGAGGCATCTTAGACCATTGACCATCTTCCTACACTTGAAGTCAGAAATAATTTTTAACCCTTTTTTCATTTCGTTTCTGAAATTTTAAAATTAATTATCATCAATAATTCAACACATTGCAGATATGAATTTCAGCTCTAAATTATAACTACAAAGATAAATTAAATACAATTTTTTATGTATTATTATAAATAAATATCAAGTGTTCATTCTCTCCTTCTTTAAAAATTTTAATTTTTATCGTGTCTCTTGTTTAGAGTCTTGATAGGCAAATTAACGTGAGAGAAAGATTGTCGTTACTGTGAATTTAAAGTTTCAAGCACAGAAGAGGACTCTGAGCAATACGTAACCGAACGAAGTATAACAGTCGAGAATGGACAAATTCAACGCACAAAGTGATTTTTGCAGAACAGAACTGCATCTTACAACACTTGCAGCATCTGGAAGTTGAAAATTCCTGCATGTTAATGAACATGAAAGCTTTTCCATATTTTAAACTTCTCGATTAAAACTCTTAGATATTTTCAGTAAGGCAGCAGAGACCACGTGGTATGCACGAACGCAATGGAAGTCGCCAGCTGAACTGACGATTTTCTGGTAGTTTATTCCTGCAAGCCGAGGGGTGGAACATTCCAGAGTCGCTCCCTTTTGTTGCCCTTAAAAGGATGACCAATGGGGGCCGATACAGGAAACAAGGAGCTTCACCTTCCCTTGTAGAAACGCTAACCTGAAGGTCATTGAGAAACGACATTTCGAAAAATGCATTCCTTCAGGGCTCCCATAAGGGTTACAAAATGGTATTGTTCAGCCAAGGAACGGAGGGCCTTGACATTACAATACTCTTACAATAAGACACAGATGTAATTCAGAAAATTGTTAAATATTTTCTCATAAAGAGACAGCAGACAAATGTGTGCTAAAACGTGATTCCTTTCAATACCCTCTGAAAGAATTGGAGCCATGCTTAAAAATGACCGAAACACACAGTTCATAAGCATAGAAGAATTCAATTATCTAGTCCAGGAAATTTTCATGTTCAGGGAGACTGATTGCACAAAGAAACGTTTTTTTTAAAAAAATATTTTTAAGAATCAATTTACAAAATAAAGAATATTTTGCAAACCCTATTTTTTTTACGGTTTGAGGTAAATTAAGGTTCTGTTCTTTTGTTCGTTTCAGAGGGCCACCAAGAATGCTGCAATCTGAAATTCTTGTGTGCCATCAAGTATTACATGCGGATGCTTGCCAATTTTACTTGTCAGTCATTAGATTTTAGTTCCATGACATAGTGCACATTTTTAATTTTCATATCTGTATTTTTCATGGGTTATAAGTAAATAAAAAAAAATCATCGTAACTTTATTCTTATTACAAATAATTATGTTTTCTAACTGCTATACCTATTAAGAAAACATCAATTGTGAAGACGCAAAATCTAGAATAAAACATTTTGGAATGTTTTTAAAGATAAATAAGGCAAACATTATCGATTCGTAATTGTTGTTATAAGAATGAAAATATAAAGGATAATATAAAATATCTGTTATTATATATATAAACTAGCAGTACGCGCACGGCGTTGCCCGTGGAATCAGGATTTTTTATACCTTTTGTTTTTGAACACTTCATTTAAATATGCAATCCACAACACATGCTTCCTTGGCAAAGTCGGTAGAACGCCCTGTTTCGAATCTTGCTGACATGGGTTCGAGTCGCGGGCAGGCGTTGTCGTTGCAAGACAAAGGTTTTGAAAATTTTAATTTCGGATATTTTCTTTAAAAAGATATTTTAGAATATATATTCAGCATTTTACTCTTTATTTTAAAACCTGATTTATTATTAGATACATTTTAAATAATTCCTATTCTAACTTAGTTCCCCCATACTTATATATAAGTTTAAGGAATTATTTAAAATTTATCTAATAATAAATTAGGTTTGGAAATAAAGAATGAAATAAAATGCTGAATATATATTATAAAAAGTACCTTTTAAAGAGAATATCAGAAATTAAAACTTATGGGACATTAACCTTGTAGAGACTATGCTTACTGAGGATCGAACCCATTACAATAAGTTCGTAACACGATGTTCTCCCGATCAAGCCACGTATGCACGCGATTTGTCCTGCATATTTAAATGACATCTATAGTTTGCTCACAATTTAAAATCAATTGATTCAACTGACAGGAATTTACTAAAAAATTACATTTTGTTAAGAAAGTAACATATTTTAACAGCAGTAGATCTTTGATAACTGCAAAGAGTTTTATATTCCTTAATGACGATTAAAAGATTTTTCACTATATGGAGCTCATTAGGATTAGGTGACTTTATATTTAATTAGAAGGAAATCTGAGTTGAAATTTTTCATTACTGGACGCTTCAGTAAATATATTGTTTCCAATAAATTAAATGAAATTCATGGGAAGTCCTAACCAAATAATAGAAATCGAAAGTGTCTCAAAATACTGAAGATTCTTGTAAAGTTTCATTATATTCACTAACGAAATTTTAAATAATTAATAGAAATGTTAATTTAAAAATATAATTAGGTATTTCTGAATTGAAATTCAAAATTAAACATATTAAAATTATAAATATCCCAAAACTGGATATTTTGCAAAAAAAAAAAAAAAATGTGTTTGCGAATGGTGATTCAAAATGAAACAAAAATTTCAAAAACTGGATTTTTTGCATAAAAAAAAGCATTTGCTAATCGTGATTCAAAAAAAAAAAAAAAAATGAGATACCCTAAATCTGTATATTTTGTAAAAAATAAAAGGATAACGAAAAGTTTTTACGAACCGTTTTTGTTTTGATTTAGTAGATGATTATATTAATATTAATGTAAATTTTACGTTAAAAAGTAAAAATAATAATAAAATGGGGGAAAAGATAGCTACCTGTTTGGAAATTTGATGATAAGAAGGATAAATGAAATATGTAATAAAAATTTAAATTTAATATATAATTAAATTAATATAATTAAATATAAAAAATTAAATACATATAATTTAATATATATATATGAATTAATGTTCCGATTATAGATATGTGTGGGCCCTCACTGACTCCTGGCAACCACTATTTTCAGACCCAGTCCGCCACTGATTTTGAGGTATGTTAATGTAGATAAAAATGAAGTGAATATACAACAGTGGTTTATTTGTTTTGAAACAGTAAAAGACCCGGCATGAAAAGGATTATCAGCCAAAATTGAAAGCGTATTAAAAGAAGAAGAATTAGATTTGGGGAAATGTCGAGGATGGGGTATGATAAAGGTGCTAATACGAGAGGTTTATATAAAGGCGTATCTTCAAAAAAATTCCAAAGCTCAGTATAGGCCCTGTGGAGATCATAATTTAAATTTAATTCTTGGGGCATTTCAAAATCATCTTTTCTAGCAAATTCCTTTTTCGGAACTTCCCAAAGCATATATAGTATATTTGAAAATCCTATGATAAGCTGGGGTATTAAAAGGGCATGTCAAATAAATATCTTGCTCCCAAACCACTATCACAAACAAGATAGAAATATCGCCTCGAAAGTGTGAAATCGGTGAGATACCAAGCACCACAACTTTCTCAAGCTTTGAAATACCTTTATGAACATATCAGTGACATGAAAACGAAATCTGATATCCAGTCAATAGAAAATAAACTTACTTCGTTTGAATTTTTGTTAAGTTTGGTCATTTGGTATGGCATACTGCATGAAGAAAACATAGCAAGCAAGATCTTTCAAAATTCCAATATAGATACCGGTACTGCAAATTCACAGTTAAAAGTTCTTAAAAAAATTTCAAAATTATCATGAATCCGGATTTATATTTTCTTTGATAACTATAAAGAAAATAGCTGAGGGATTGTAAGTGACCCAGGAATTTAAAAAACAAAGAACTGCACGAAAAACAAAGCAATTCTCTCTCAGATTTCAACATTTTCTAGTAATAATCGATAGTGCAATATTTCTCTTAAGAAAAGATTTGAAATTTATCATGAACATTAGATGTTATATGGTTTTTTTATATAATTCATATAGTATTCGCAAACTTACTGAAGACGATCTTCTTAGATGTTGCAAAGATATAAATGTGACTTTGCAAGACGATATTGATTGCATTGATTTATTCAATGAAATAAGAATTTGGAGTTGACTTTGCCTTCTAGGATATCAGGATTACAGATATTACAATATTTATTTATAAATAATTTAATTTAATTGTATCCAAATTTTATTACTGTTCTAAAAATAATTTTGACCTTACCAATTACCGTAGCATCTGCAGAAAGACCTTCCTCCAGATTGAAAATAATAAAAAATTACATGAGATCTAGTATTAGTCAAGAACGATTTACCTCCTTAGCCATATTATCTATAGAATCCGAATTAACCAAAAAACTAAATTTTGATGATATTATCAACTTATTTGAGATAAAACATGTAAATAAATGAACCAAAAATATCATGTTGTAACGTATTCTAGTAAGTTCTCTACCAAATTGTTTTTAATAAGTTTATGAAGCTATACTTTTGATATTTGTTTTATTATAATTTTGTGTGTGATTAAAATGTTAACTTTATAAAAATAATTTAACAATTTATCATTTTCATGTTTCCGTAAGTCTTTACTATTCCAAGTTGAGAAATGTAATAAATACCAAAATGCAGTAAATCATTACTTTTTTTGTACGAAATTTGTTGCAAGGCCCCGCACATCAACTTTGCACCAGGCCCCGCTTTTGTTTAGGCAGGTCCTGATTATGATCATCTGTTTAGTATAGAATAACTGCATTTTGTTTTTGTGCAAAGGCATAATAACGAACGCAACAAAATACAACAAAGTCAGTGATGTAGCCGCAAAATAAGCAGTGCCGGCACGCTTTAAAATGGATGACAAAAATCGCGCTGTTTTAAGGACGTTTTCACAATTTTTTATTATTTATTTCTCATTAAAAAACTCAAATTATTAACTCAATATCTTAATCAAAATGCCACCAAGATTACTGGATACCCATCCTATGGAACTGTGCACTGCGAATGGCAACCCAAATTCCTGATATTCTTTAAAAATAAAATCTTAAATGAACTTTCAGTTCCATGAAATAACTCTGAGAGAGACTTAAAAAGCTGAAATCATTCCGCCAACGAAAGAAAATCTATAATTTCTGCAATTGGAGCAACCTCCTTTCTATAACCTGTTTGTCGATTTTCAGAAATAGAAAAAGGCGAAATATAGTGTTATTCCTAGGAAATGCTTGGAAATCCCCCGATAACCTTCACAGATGTTCTTTTGTGGTGTCCCGTTACACTGTTAAATGGCAACCTACAATGACACTCCACTTGTTAAGACCCTGCTGAATATATTTCCCCATCCTGGATGTAGGGAAACGTTTGGGGTCCTGCAGTAGAAAAACAAAAAAAAAGGATATCTCTTCCACTAGCATTTTTTTCTTTACAACTGAAAAACTGAAAGCATAAACTTATTTCAAATAGTTGTGTTAAAAAAACGCGTAACTAGATTTTTAAAATCTTAAACATCATATACACCTAAATGCTAAACTAAATATACAATCTTAATTTTTAAAGTTTATTAATATTGTGGAATTATTTTTCTAAATCGTTTACGTATAAATACAGTGTAGGATTTCATTGTAACCCACGATGCTTAAATGATTGTCTACTCCTGGCCTAGGCCATAATTTATGTGATTGCATATATAATTGGTCTCTATAATAATGCCTTATGAAAATTCTTTCAAACAAGGAAACGCATTTTCTTATTTAAATACAAAAATTAAGACTTTTATTAAAAATTCCAATTAATACCATTGAGTCCAAAATTAGTTTTTCAAAGCTTAAAATTAGTTAATAGATAGATATATTTTATTCGAGCTTTAATTTAATTTTAAATTTTCTGAAATGAAAGAGATGAAAATAAAGTTGTATTAATTTGGTTTATTAAATTATTATTAGTATATCAAGTACTACTATTTGGATGAGAAAAAATTGATACATATTATTTTCATGAATAAAAGATTTCTTTGTGGGAAACATTTTATTTATTATTATTTTATTTAACTTAACTCCATATTTGTGCGCGAGGCCGCAATATACTAAAACGGTTCTTAGATCAATATTCAACGTTAAGCAAACATTGAATAATTTAATAAAATTCACTAATGGACCAAAGATTTAAATAACACAAGAAATTTGTAATACCTATTAAATAATAATTGTAATGAACTTTTTACAAATGTGCTAACATTATTTAAATTATTTCTCAGCTTACTATAGCAAGTGCAGAACATTCTAGCAGAAAATTAAAATTTATTAAAAATGATCTCCAATCAAGCATAAGTGAAAATCGCTTAAATGCTCTGTCGATATTAAACATTCAAAAGGTTACTCTTAAAAATGTGCGACTGATAATGATATTTTTTAAAACTTTAATCGTGGAATGGTGATCGACGAAAAGCAAACTAAACAATGTATTAATTCATAAGTGTACATGGGTAATCAAGATATTCAAGAACCTAAAATGCAATGTTCGTAGGTTCATTTTCGAAAGTATCTATTTGTGAAAAACCCCTACGTCTGAAGCAAATTCTATTTTCGGAATACATGAACAAAATACCATTACTTAAGCAGCATTTCATTCAGTCCCCGCCCTAGGGTAAAGGACAAAATATTTGGCTTAAAGAAAGGACCTACTTTGTCAATGACAGTTAGCAGTTAGGGCCCCCCCATGAAAAGTCAACATCTGGTTTTACGACGGCTGGTGGAGATGTCTCTTTGTTCCCTACGGCAATACATGGGATGCACAGATCCTGTTAAAAGATTCTTCCAGTCATGCGATAGAAAGAGTTTGTAAATGCTATGAACTAATTATTGAAAAAGTTTAACTTTTTTAATTTAGGGATTGCTGAATTCAAATTTTATTTTAATTGTAGTTGAAACTCTTATGTATTTGATTTTTAACAGCATTTATGAAAGAGAATCGCTTAAATGAAAGAAAGTTCTAGCCAAAGCGTAATATAAATTAAAACTCATTTTACAATATTTTTAATGGGTTTTGGTAACCATTTCCTAAAAAGAAACTAGTCATAAAAAACACAAAGCACGAACAAAGATAAAAACCTCCAAGAAATCGGCTGTGAATTAAAAAAAAAACAGTAACAAAAGTATATATTTTCCTTAGATGCGAATTAAATAAATGTTTTTATAAAATGAAATGTAAATAAAACAAACCTTTAACTATTCATTAGATTCTTATAAAAATTACCCAGGTATTTTATTTCATATCTGGAAATTCAAAGGAATATTTATAGTGGCGTATGGCTAATTAATAAGGTTTTAACTCAAATTTGTCAGTAATTCAAATTTTTTCTCTGGTCCCTTGAATAACGTTACGATATTGTCTATAATTCGAAGACTTGAACTTAAGGAAGCTTCGTAATTGATTAACAATTGTGGGAATATAATTAATGATACACAATTAAATCAAGCATATTGTCAGGTGAAACATCCTCTGCTAAAGTATCACTGTTGCTTGTATGATAAAAATAAATTATATATTAGCCTACGAAATCAATTGTCAGTTTCATTTACATTAAAACAACTAGTGTATACCTTTAGTTTTGAAATTTGCCTAGATATTTTTTAAATATTTTAATCAAGATTAAATGTTGCCAAACGTAATAACTAAGCAATGCTTTCATTCATGCAAAGGTTCATTATTAAATAATATTATAGTATTATGGCACATTTTGGGGGAATTTAAAGATAACAGTTTTCATTTAATCCCAGAAACAGAAATTTAATTAAAGTTAGATAACTTTTCAACAGGAACTATTTTAAAGTTGCACAATAAACGTGGGGCATTCTGATTGGTTAGCTATGCTTGCAAAGTGACAAGATGAATTGGCCAAATCGGTCCAGTTGTTGAGACTAGGGACTGAGTCAAGGTTTTTCCCCATAGAGAATGTACAGTGAAGCAGTGTTGCGATTTCTATCGAAAATGAAGGATAGAGATGGGGAGGCGACTATTGAAGATGTATTTAGGGGTCTTGAGCTTTCATATAAAATAAAAATTGGCGAAATCGGTCCAGCAGTTGCGGGGACTCTCATTAATTTTCCCCATAGAGAATAGTGAAGTAGTGTTTTTCCGAGGGTAATAGGGTATAGACGATCTTTGATGACATTTCTAGGAGTCATAAGCTTTCGTATGAAATAAAAATTGTCGAAATTTTTCCAATGGTTGGGACTGGTCCTCTGATTTTGCAAATAATTTTTAATATTAGATATGAACTTATAGGTTTAAAAATAAGTTAATTATTTTCACTTGTTTCGGATATTATTTTATTTTGTTATAAAAATTAGATAATCTGGATTTTTTCCCCTATATCAGTGCAGTACACTTCATTCGCTATCATATTTATGTTCTTAATTCTTCATTTTCTACATACTATTGCTTGTCGTTCCATCAGGAGGATTGTGATAGGGGCTTTTGGGTCAATAAATCAGAAAAGAATAAAGCGGTTGAGGGCGTTTTCATCTGTCCATCATATTGGGTGAATTTTGCTTGGAAATTTTTTAAGAGATATAATAGGGGTGGTTTATTTAATTATGTATAGCTATTAATTATGTATAGTTAATAGTAGATATAATATGGGTGATTTATTTAATTATGTGGTGGTTGTGAAAGGACAAAATTTTAGAGGTGGGGATATTAGGAAAGGTTAGATCTAAATAAAGGTTTCTATTAGGAATGCTAAGTATAGAAGGAATACCCCCGATACTTGGATTTTATTTGAAATGATGATTATTTTATCATCTTTTAAGGTGGGATTATAGCTTCGAGTGGTTTATAGATTAATATGTATAGAGTGAGCGCATCAAATTCCTCTTCGGATATTGTACTCCATGACACATATATGGTGACTCATTTCCACTGTGTCTTAAGAATGGGGGCGGTATTTGCAATTTTAGCTGGAATTACTTTTGGAATGGTTATAAATGGCAAGAAGACTAAGTTGCAGTTCTATGTTATGTTTGTAGCAGTAAATAAAACTTTTTTCCCTCAACATTTTTTAGGGTTAAATGGTGATACTCTGATTATCCGGATGCATATGTGTTTTGAAATATAATTTCTTCGTTTGGTTGTAATATATTGTTAGGTAAATAAGTTTTATAATTTGGTTTTGTTTGAAGCACGGGAAATATAAAGAATTTGGACTGTTTTACCTGCGGTTATTTTCATTTTAATTGCCTTTCCTTCTATTCGGCTACTTTATTTAATAGAGGAGTATGAATATCCTGAAATAAACATTAATGTTTTAGGGCATCAGTGACATTGATCATATCAGTATAGAGATCTTGGTTTTTCTATGTTTGATAGGTTATCTTCTGGGCAAGAAAATTTAATTCGGCTGTTGAATGTTGATAATACTTTAGTTGTACCCTATAACGCTGAATTGCGTATAATTGTTTCAATGTATGAAGGGGCCTAAGATTAGGAATAATTTTATTTATTGTAATGATAATAATTAATTCTCACGCATAAAAATGAGATCATGCCCATTCATGAAGTTCGTTTGTATGGCCAATAATATACAACTTTTCATTTACTTCAATAACAAGAATGCAAAAAGAAAAATTAAATTTTCATTTTGCTGTAAACAACTGTATATTTGTCTCATTCTTTCACCTGATTTTTGAAAGGTAAAGTATAATTACTTTCAAATACACTCAAATATGAAATGATTTATTTGTTATTCATTGTATGCTATAAGTTTGCGGGGATCTAAGAATGAAACACAAAACAAGGAAGTAAGATAGACTGAAAAACAACATTAAGATGATCATTTCAAAATTGAATTAAAAAAAATAATGGAAAACCTCTTTAAAGAGAAGGAAGATAATGGAGAGAAAAACATTTGTAGATAGATTTTACGTAATCCAAATAGCTCATCACTGTATTTCAAAAAAATTAAAGAGAGTGATATTGGACTTCTGAAATTTGGAAGCGAAGTTCTGTTTACTTTGATCCATCGATAGTAGCATTTGTTGAGAGACCAGTGACCTATAATCTACAATCCATAGTCTTTCTGGAAATAGTTGACATAACAAGATAACTTTGACTTAATAATAAATACTGTGCCAAGGAAGTGGGGGAAAAAGAAATTAAGAAAAAAAAGAAATGGAAAGTGTGCAGGAGTTATCTAAATAAAAAAAGGGGCATTGGTGGTTATAAGGAGGAGAAAAGTGATTAGGATTCTGATAACTAGCATTTTTAAGGTGGTTAGGAGTAAGAGAAAAATATCTTGAGTTCGATAGTAAGAATTGCAGCATTTTTAACGTCGGGATTATTAAGTTTCTTGGAGTTTTTAGTTTCTTCTAAGTTAGGTCTTGATTTTTTCCTTTTCATATTTTTAACTTGTTAAAATTCTTCATCAATTTCCGTTTCGTAATTACTGCTATCATCTGTGCCTGAGAGGATTTCGATTTCATTAAGATTTCTAGCATCAGTCGTCTCCATAGTTATGCCCTTAGTTTGATTAGTAGGAGATTTTAGTTCTGGGTCGAAAGAGATAGGAGTAGAGTTTTTGTTAGTATTAGGAGAGTGCACAGTATGTATTACCTACTGGTGAGGATACTCAAAAGATTCGGTTGAATCCAGGAATTTTGTCTTCTCCGTAGTTGTCAGCTGCCATAGATTGCAGCTTGATCATTAATTCGGAAGTTTTTTCCTAAAGCTCTTTTTCAGCTAAGATTAAATAGCGGTAGTGGATGTCCTGCAGTGAAATACGATCGCCGCATTCGTTGATGCTATCCTCAATCTGTTCGATGGGAATTTTGCGAAATGCCATTCGGCAATGATCTCCCACAAGGGAGACAGCAGAATGCTAAGAGAAGTGTCACTATATCGAGCAGCTACAGAAAATACGTATGATTATATTTCATAAGTCTATGTTCAGTTCGTATCATAAGTCTATGGTCAGTACTCGTTCTCATCCAAAACCCGAATCCCGAAAATTGAATCTAGCGATTTTGCCATCGAAAAATCGAATCAATCGAATTTACTTTTGAGGACAGTGACCAAACAATAATCCTTTAGAAAAAACAAGTTTCAGAAAGAAATAAGGATCATCTTTCAAAGACAAAGAGGGCACAATTTGGTATTTGCCCTGGGCGCCATCTTATGCGGGTACGACACTGTGAGAATATTAATATCTGGTTTAGATTTTAGGATAAATTTTAAGGCTAATGAAATTATGCGAATAGAATATGATGAAGTTATTCCTACTGATAAAATTATTAATACTCTTATTGAGGATAAAGTTTTAGAAAAAATAACTGTCTCTACAATTGGGTCCTTTGAAAAAAATCCTAATATAAATGGGATTCTCTTTAATGATAAGGAGGCAATACCAAGAATAGAGACTACCATAGGGGAATTATTTATTGTTGTTTCTATATTTCGTATATCTGGATAAGTAAAAGAATGAATGACGATTCCTGCACATAAAAATATTATGGATTTGAATAAAGCATGAATAATTAGATGGAAAAGGCTAGTGTAATGGAACCGAGGGAAATTGCAAATATTATTATAGCAATTTGTCTCAGGTTGAAAAGTGCAATAATTCTTTTTTATATCTATTTCTCAATTAGCGGATATTCTGGCATAAATGGCGGTTATTCTGGTGATTAAGAGAATTAAAAGTATCGCAGATGGGCGGGGGTAGTTTATAATTCGAAGGGAGATTTTCGCCATGAGTATTATAATTTTACACACAAAAGTAGTTTTTACATCAAAAATATTAGACATGTATTTTAATCCCGAGCAACGCAGGCAAAACAGCTAGTAATTAATAAAACTCAATATTCTTTCCGATTTGGTCTCTATGCAATAACTGAGTGAATTATTAATTCTAAAGCTCTTAGTAGTGGAAGTAGAATTTAATAGTAATTTGTAAGAAAGAATAAGTATTATCGTTTTAATAAAAATTTTATGCCAATAAGTTCGTTTTCAGATTGTGTTTCGAAATTTTTAAATAAAAATAAAGTTTCGTTTATGAAGATAAGTGTTTATTAAAACATTATTAAAAAGTCTCAATAATTTATTAAAACATCTTAATAATTTGAGAAAGAAATTTTTATGTTAAATTTCCGCAATCACTAAATAAATCAATAAAAGTGACAAGCACGTCATTATGCAGGATAAACAAGGAGAATCGGTGTACAATTGGTCTATAATTTCTCTTTCAGTCCCTGCTTTTTTATTGCAGAACTTCAGCCAGAATTTTTATATTTCGTTTTTGCCTTGGGCAAGGAAGGGAACCATCGGCAGTTCTGAAAAATATTATCCCCGGTGTCGGGGCAATGCACGTGTTTGAAGTTAAGCGAGCGGGAGGGTGATCACAATAGTGGAAGTGGCCTCTATTTTCCCTGATTTTCTGAGGGATCCTCCGTCGTCGAGGCATCCCCCGCGACCAGACGTCGCGTCTCGTGATATTTCGGATTCGAAGTTGAAACTTCGAACGTTCGCAAGAACGCTGAAGTACTCTAAGTAAATCTTTTTATTTTCGGTACCAATTGATTGTTATGTGCTAATCACCAGTACCATTGATTAAATAACTTAACTGTTCCATTTCTCTCCTTCCTAATTTGTTGTAAAAATTTTTTATTCAGGCCCAAATGAAATGTCATGTCACTAACCTAATTTATTTCAATCAGCAACGGAAGATGAAAGCCCCCGAGGCTATGTGCTTCCCCCAGAACCCCCCGACCGGTCTATTTTCCCTTTGAGCTCAAGTGTTGGAAAGGTTACAGTATTTTAAAATTTATCGATGACTGTATTATTTGGCGTGGCATTGGCACATTGAAAACCTTTGACATATGTCAATGAATCAATGTCAGTGTGAGAATGACACTTCGCACCCCTGATAAAACAACGATGCTTCCGTGGGAAAATGCTAAGGACCTTAATAACTGTTATTTTCTAACAAGCGACTAATACAGATATAATTTAAATTAAACGATATAAGTGAACGGTAAATAAATTATAAATACATGAATAAAATATAAAAAGAAATTGCTTCTCAACAAAATTGATTGAAAAAGAAACTCGTATATAAATTTACTCTGCAGAAGTTATAAAAACCATAATTTTGAGGTACAAAAAATGATGCAATCTACTAAACAGAGTTACAATTTTCAGTTTAATACAAAGTTTATCTTTATTTATTGCTTCTTTTATTTAAAAGAAGGGAAGAGAATGCACAGGACACAATTTAAAATCAAGCTCAAACGGATATCAGTACTATCACTTTAAATTGGACTAACGGTTCGTTAATTATCTTCAGACATTTCCAGAAGAAATTTGCATTTTAATGTAGTTGGCAAGCAAGAGTGTCAACACAATAGCACTTAAAGCTCTTTGGAGAGAGAGTGGACGGGGTGTGAATACACAGATCTTCTGCTGCATAGTACGGTACGTTTCAAGATGTTCTGCTGCAGAGTAAGTTTCTGCTTCATAGCAAGGTCAAGAGTAAACGTTTTAAAACGTTTCGCTTCCTTATTATTAAAAATTGAAAGTATTTCTACTGTTGCAGGGTGTTTACTTACCCTCCAACTAACGGATGATAAGTGAAACCAAACATTTTATTTATTTAACAGAAAAACGCACTATAGAGAAAACTCCAAATACAGAGTGCCGGAACAAACTGATCATCCAACGCAAAAAGAACAAAAACTATAATCAATGAATCTTAAAGATAGTAAATAGAAAATTAATGGTTGCATATAGCCGTCATAAAATCATTAAAAACACGGTGAAAATATAAAGGTTCTAATCACTAAGCCATAAAATTTTTTATAAACGCATAAAAAATTTAAAAGTTGAACACACAGTCACAGAAACATTAAAAGCACACTAGGATTTTAAAAGTTGTATACAATCATCTTAATAACATAAAAACACATTGACGTTACGTTTTATCTAAATAAACTTAGTCACTAACTACAGGGGAAAGGAATTCGATTTTGGAAGAAGTCATTTCATTCGAAAACAGATTATCATTTTTCGCTCAAGATTTTGAAAGAGAAACATTAATTCATTTTCCAATCCTGCTGAAACATCGCAAAGAAAATAACTCGGTAATTGACATTGACTATTTCAAAAAAAATAATGATAAAATAATTAATTATGAGGGAAGCTTTTGTACGGAGGTTTCAGGAATTCACATATAGTATAATAACGCTAACCTTTGTTAAAAAATCTCTCAGTGTTAACATAACAAAATTAAATTTTTCTCCCTTTCACATTGACATTGGCGCCTTTGAAATGCAATTACTGAATTAGAATTATGATGCTCTAAATTTGAAAGCCTTAATGCTGAATGGAAAAATTGGAAAGAAAGAAATGTGATCTTATAGTTCACATCAGAACTGGTCTGCTTGAAAAGACATGGAATAGGAAGACATGATAATTTTCAACACATGGAATAAACTGTATTCCTGAATATTTTATATCAGTTAAAAAATTAGAATTGCTGTTCTTTTACGCTCCCATTTTTGAGAGCAATTATCTGCGAAACTATTAAAGCTAGAAGAAAAATAAAAGCATACATTTGTAGGGAATTTTACGTTTTTTAATTTGTTAAATCAATTGTAATTCGAAACCTGAATAGTTTTCGAAATATTCAAGACAAACTAAAAAAGGAAACCAGAAAACTCGCATCGACTTCTGATCGGTAGCCATTGCGTATGGAAATCTATCGCTGTTGCAAATTCAGAACGCCTTAATGGTATGCCACTTACCTGAAAAAACTTTATTTGCTTTCTCTTTTTTAAAAAAAGGTTTTGTAACATTATTAGTTTTTTTTTATTAATTTTTGAAATGGGTTTAATAATTCATGATCACCCTGTATTTCACCTGATCGCATTATATTTATTATTTTCTCTATTCAAGTTACTAATTTAATTTTCATATGTATAATCTCTCTGTGCTTTCAGAAACTGGTGCTCAGTTTTCTGCAGAAAAAGTGTAATTTTCTAAAATCCGAAAACAATATTGGTATGAATACTATTTCCTTTTCTCGTTCATTTCTTTACATTTTTTAAATCTAACTGATTTTGTAGTATCAATCTGATTTAATATTAAGACTATTTTAAGCCTCCCAAAATGATATACTGGAAATTACTGCGATTATCATTTTGATACGTTCATAAATATTTATTATTTGACACTTAAAATATATACAGTTTTTAGCACCTCTATTTTAAAGGCTGTTTTCACTTCTCTCTAGGTAATGATGTGCGTATCAGACACAGAACCCAGGAAACGATTTGTTTGCGACATAGCAACTATAATATATGAACTGTATATATATTTCAAGAAATAACTTTTAACATAAAACACTGAATAACGAAAAATCAAATTCGAAAATCAAATCAAATCGATTCGAGGTGATTATTTATTTCTTGTTATTTAAAGATTTCTACTTAAAAAATTTCCTTCAATACAAAAAAATTCTTAATGCAGCAACGAAAATATTTTTACTGAAAAAATTCTACTAAATAAATATTGAATAATTGTATTATCAGAATTATTTCAGTTTAAAATAATTTTAATTCAATCAAACCTCATTAATATAGACATACGGTGAAAGCAAACGTACGAATTTTATTATTTTCTTGAAATTCGTCTTTAAAAAAAGTTTAAGAATAGTATTCATTTTGATAACAGATAGCAGCGCTAGTGAAAAATATTTTACGATAAAAGGATTCGTAATACTCTATTTGATGATTGTAAACCGTTTTATTGCGTATCATCTAAAATTACTTCAAGCTATTTATATGTTTATCTTGCTGATATTTAATCTCATGTTAATTATACATTTTAATTCATAAGTATTTTGCCGTCTAGAGAGCATATGACTTGTAAGTTTTGCAATTTCGTGGGAAGGCATGACGTCAGTGAGCTAACCAATCAGCGTCCTCCATTATTTTTTCTGGACCGATTTTTCTTAACCCCGCACCTCTTTGTCCGAATCCACCTCTGGCTCCAGACCAGACCAGACCAGACAGTCAACAGTCACGACATTTCCGCGCTTCTGTAGAACTCTAGTGCACCCTTCTCAAAGTTTCAGCCGACTGGAGGTCTCCGCTGCTTCGCAGCTGGTTGCACCACACAATTCTCGTCTCGTCCCTTTGTCCGAATCTAAATTGTGGAGCCAAGATGAAGGCTAGTATGGACATACTTATTCCCTGCGGTATGGACCTACAACGCAAACTTGGATGGATTTCGGTGTGTACAAATCGTCACAAGACAAAATGCAGTTCTTCGGTAAGAATTTTAATTTAAAAAAATAGCTTAAATTCCTTTTTGTAATATTTAGTGCTTTTAACAAAAGTTTCAGTGAAATAGTGGAATTTATTTTTCAATAAAAATTGTTGTTTAGACGATTATTTCCGAAAACTTGTTAACTTCATTTTTTTTTCTTACGAAATTTTAAAATACTTTTTTCCCCTTTTTTCAGATAAGCCCTTTGACAAACACTTTCTTCGTGAACGTAAAGCTCTCATTTAGGGACGTTTTGATAACTATGTATCTTTTCGTAAAGAAAATAACAGAAGCCTTTGACCTACGCGTTCATCTTAATGAACAAAGTATGTGCCCCACTACACTGGGAGATATGTTTTCGTTTTATCGAGAAATTGCTGAGGTATTTTCATCCAACAACAGCAAGAAACTTGGTGGTCAAGGTGAAGAAATGGAATTTAACTAAAATCTTTCATAGTTAACTTCATACTGCGTGAGTAATAATACTTTTCCACTATTATTGGCAATTAGTTGTTTATATTTCAGGAAAAACCATTCTCCTTGATGAAACGTTCCTTACGAAGAGAAAATACAGAAGGAGGAGAACTAAAGGCATGACACAAGTGGTGCTCGGCATATACTGTCGGTAAGATGAAAAACACTGTAAAATGCTGAAATGATAATATATTTCCTTTTCAGACAATTCTGAAAGCTTTCTTTGTAATTTTTGCTTCATGTTGAAATAATATTTACTTTTCAGGCAATTCTGAAAGCTTTCTTTGTAATTTTTACTTCATTCTCAAACAACATTTTTTTTTAAAAATTCATTTCAGAGAAGACAAAGAAGGACTCTTCTTTCTTGTAAAAGGAAAGGAGAGGGCCGATTTCTGGCCTTTCATGAAAAAACATTGTCATCCAGAAACTTCGGTGATATGCACTGATTCGACCCGCCAGTACTACGATGTACAAAATCTGTTCCAAGAAGCAACACACAAAAGAACTAACCACAAGATAGGACAGTTTGTGGATCTGCACGACAGGTCTAATACAATTAACGACCTGGACAACGAGAATAAACACCTTAAAAAGTCAGTAGTTAGCAGGCGAACACCCAAAATGCTGCCACAATATAAGGCCCTCCATTATTATAGAAGAACGTAGTTGGAGAGTCTCCCTAGGAGAGAGAGACTTGGTCAATTTTTAGAAGCACAGCTAAAGTTTATCCAGGTACGTTTTCGTTTAAAAATGTAAAGAATCGATATCAGCTGTGGATCGAAACAGGAGAAATGACGAGGTAATAAAGGAAATGAAATAACATGATAATCTTTTTAGGTTACGGCGTAGAAGGTTTAAAATTAGTTCAAGTAGAAGAACCTACTGTAGATTCCGAGGAAATTGGTTATCTTATAAAAAAGAGACCAAAGATTGATGGCAAGTAAAAAGTTAGAATTAGAAAGTAAATGAATTTAAGATTTACTTCCATTTTTTTGGATTAAAAAATGTTTTCTCAATTTAGATGACGACTACTACTATGACTCGGACAGTAGTGAGCAATCATTATCCTTCATCGACAATTTGGAAGACGACCCAGATTGGGAAATCGATTATTAAGCAGTTCTTACGCTATTTGTTGATTTACACTAATGAGAAGTAAAATTTTATATTTGATTTTCATATGGCATTTTGTTATTTAAACATTATTTTACTAACTCTTTTCTTTTTCCAGCGAGGATTAGGGCTATAGGCGAAACCTCATTAAAAAAAAACGCGCCGAGATTTCTACCCCAAGGGCAGGCCCCGTCTTATCAAATTTGAGCGACATGGGCTACAGCCCAATGGATAAGACGACCCTGTTCTAGGGTGGTGTGGAAATGAAATCAATTTTTTTTCTTAAATTGTTAATTCTTTTTTCTTTTCACTTTAACAGTCATTCTACATGTCTACCTAACTTTAACATTTGGTTTCTATCTGTTCTGTCTTTCTGTCGTTCTTTTAACATACTGCAATTCTGTTTTTCTTTCTTTATTTAATTTCAGAATCGTCAATTGTTTGAAATATTTTATTTTAAATCAAAGCTCTCTAATTTAGATAACTCGCAACCTCAAAAATATTGACCTAAAAGAACTTTTATTTTAAAATGCTAACAGTGAATAATTGTTATTTCTGGTTATCCATCACTAAACTTAAAATTCAAAAACTTTTCAGATAAAAATCTTTTAAAGCTTTTATATTATGAAAACTTATCTTTATTTCTAACAACGAAAAAGGATCTGGCGAATACCGAATATTCGGCCAGATGTAAGGACGAACAATAAATTTTTAAAGCACTTCACTTTTGATTTTAAATGAAATATTTTTCAAATTTTAAATAGGAAAAATTAAGATTAATTAAAATTCATTTTTTATTATTTGTATATTGAAAAAAAATGTTACTGCTTTTATGTATATTTGTAATATTTTAAATGTCAATTCCAATAATAAAAAATGAGAAACCCTCATTATTTAGGGATTTCTTCAAAGAAATATAAGAGCCATAATTGCAGAACATGACAATGTCAAACATCAAAGAAAATTGAATGGATAAATTAAAATTACTAGAGGTAAATTACTATTTTGGTAAAGAACTTCTAATAGGTAGGATGGAGTGTCCACTTAATTGGGGTAATAAAATTAAAAAAAAAAAAAAAAAAAAAAAAAGGGGCGAAAAATTTCCAAGGTTCGCAAATTTAGCAAGAGAATGCCTTTCAGAACCTCCAAGCATTATATAGTGAACATTTATTTTCTGAAGCTATTAATATATCTAAAACCATATGGAACAGATTTCTATAAACGATGTACAACATTATTAAATACACACATTTACAATGAAATTTAAAACTGGATAAATGCTAGATTTTTTTATAATAAATGTACCGCAATTTAATTCTGCAATAGTCTTTAAGTATATTTAAAACAAATTTTTTTAAAAAACATTTTTTCCGGAATTTATTTTGCCGAATATCTATGTAACATTCTTCTAAGCATAAACTGCAAATAAGCTTCTACAATTGATTATACTTAGTCCGTTGACCAATAATTATTTTTTTGGCCGGATAAAAAAAAAAAAAGAGCCAAAGAGCAATTTGAAACAATATAGGAGAAAGCAGACTTGTAAACTAAAATTTCTATTGAGGGCAACATAAACAATTTTGTTCTGTTTCGGATAGTGTCTGCATGATTATTAGAGACAATTTGATATTGACACTTGATAATTACAGAGAGATGATAACTGATTACAATAACGATAAAAGCGCGACAATTGCGTATTCAAATTTAACTTTACATCGTTACTCACATCAAGCAAAAGAGAATAAACTGGGAATGTATCTTAAATTGAAAAAAAAAATATTTGAATACAATTTTTATAAATTTAGTTGAAAATGAGATATACCTCAATTTTAAAAATTGACATCTTATTCTTCTTATTTTGTTTTGCCTAATTTTAAATATAGTTTAGTTACATTAACGTCCCGTTTTGAAGCAACACGAGGGCTATTTTGGGACGGACCTCGTAATTTTGAACCATGGTCAAGTGACGAGGACGACACCTGAGCTGGCACTCCCCTCTCCAAACTTCCACGCCACACCAACGGGAGGACGTTTGGCCACTGCGTATGATTTAGCGTGCAACAGGCCCCATACACGGCGGATCTTTGGTGGAATCGGGTTTCGGGCCTGGAGCCCTCCGGCCCCAAGGCCGAGACCTTACCACTAGGCCACCGCGGCCCTATTTTAAATATAATTTCTTATTAAAAGTATTTTTATATTCAAAGAAATTTAATTAAAAAATAATATCTGTCTGTGAACACGATAACTTTAAAACTATTAGAGCTACAGGGTTGAAATCTTGTAAGTGATCTTTACACATAATTTGTGTCTATCAAATTTTGTACAAAATCCGCCTACGGGAAGTCTGTTTGTCAGCGATCATGGGAACACTATAACTCAAAAACTTAAATAGCTAGATGAATGAAATTTGGTACACAGTTTCATTATCGGAAATGTAGATCCGTATCAAATTTTGGGCCAAATCCGCCAAAGGGTTGACTGTCTGTCGGTCTGTATAATCGCATATTTTTGAACGAATAAACTTCTTAACACAATTACTTAGATAAATGAAATTTTGTATATTGCCTTCTAACCTCAATTGTAGATATGTGTCCAATTTTTGTGCCAATCGGTTAAAAAAAGGCGTTCAAATTAAAGATTTGGTTTTCTTTATTTTACTCAGCCCTATTGCGTAATCACGCGGCTTCCGATTCTACTTCCACCTTGCTGCGTCAAATCACGACTTTCGGAAACTCGTGGTATGACATTTCGTTTATTTTTTTGTCCACCTGCGTTAGGGACGCTTGCTCGCTTTACTGCGTTTTAGCTTATTTTTTCTCTACATGTATTAGGGAGTATTCGAGAAAGTTTAAGGGAATCTTTCTTCTTTATCTCTTTCGCTGAATTATTAAGCAGTAACAATTTTTTTGGATGGATGCATTTCCTCTTGAGGAATATTTTTCGTAGTGCTGCTCTCTTAATTAGAAAACTGCCAAGAGGGGTGAAATTGGCATTTTATTCTCCTGCTGTCACTCAGTGGCAGCGAGTCGGGGGGGGGCGAGGGGGCAGTCAAACCCTACTTTTTCTGAGAAAAATTAAATTTTTATTTATTTTGTGTCATTATACTTATAATTAACCAGGAAAAATTCATTTCCCATTATTTTTCACATTCTTGTCGTTGTCAAGCAATAAGCAAATTGTTTAGTTTCATTTCTGTATCCATATAATGTCAAATCTACCAATGCCAAGACATAAGAACGTATCAATTTATTGTTCTTGTGCCAACCTAACAGCTGTGCCCTGTAGCAGCTTTATCAACCCAATGTAAAAATTACCCCCATTTTTTTCTTAATAAGTGCCGAGAGAGCCGTTCAGGGGGCTCCTTGCGGAGTTTGGTTTGTCTTTCCCGCTCTGTGTTCATCACAACTGTGGCATCATCGCCAGCTGTGTTGTAAACTGCAATTGTATGCAGACCTAATCAGCACATTTCGGTGATGTCATCCGTGGACCAATGGTAAGCAACTGTTGAACTATTTAAAGGCGATGTTCCCGCCTGTACGCTCTCTCACTTTCGTATCATCTCACCGCGCGCGTGGTTATATGTTATAATTTATGCTTTTAATTTATTATGTTAAACATGTTTTCGTTATAAAGTTGTGTTCTTATTCTGTGTTACTAGTACCAAGTCACCGTGAAGGAACCCTTCTGTTCTATGAAAGTATACAAGCTTACGATAGTGTGAAGAACTGTGTTCATTGTAGATAGGACATTGTACTCGTCTGCACTATGCCTGGGATTATCAAGCTTTGCCTGTACTTATTTCTTTCGTGGTTACACAGTAACCATCACCTCCTCATATGCTGTATAGATAACACGCCCCGACTTACGGACATGTTACACAACTATTAAGAAGCAGTAATGGCTGAAAGGAACAGGGGCACAGGGCGGCGTTCCGCCAGTAATCATAATAAAGATAGTTTCCGGGAAAGCTAGCGAGTTTTGTGACTAAATATTTAAATTTTATCTACCCCTATACTCCCGGGTACTTTTGGATGTCGGTAAATTCCCCCCCTCACTTTTTTTACCCAATTTCCCCACTGCTGCCATTTACCTTCGCTACGCCACTGGCCATGATGACAAGTCATTAATGCGTTTGTCACTTTTTAAAGCCAAATACGATGATGAGGTGAAACAATGCCATGCCCTCTGGGAGCCGTTTACACAGTCTAAACCACTATTGATGATGGGGGAGAGAAGAAAAATCATTAGGACAAGGGGGCCACATAACCTAGCTACGACACTGCAAAAGTTTGGCCTTTCAAGAAAAACATCTGGATTCGAAATTTTGATATGCAAACTGATTTTTTATTAATGTGAAGAAAACTTCCAACAATACTTTCGTTTTATTCCATTTAATTGTACAACGTTGCAAATATAACATGATTATAGATACAAAATTAAATCATGTGTAACAATTAAAATAACAAGTTGTTTATTGTACATGAAAATATAAAATGCACATACTTTGAATTTAAAAAATTATAAGTAACTTTATGAAATGTAAATGTGCATAGTATATTAATTGTTGTTTCGTTGTTAAACATTTCAAAACGGTAAACTGTCAATGGACGTAAACATTTCACTGAGGAAGTTTAGATGACGTTAGTATCAATTTTAGCAATAGCTATTACACACTAGTGATTTCTTGCATTTCACCAAGATGGTAGTACGAATATCGATACATCTGATTGGGGTACCTCAAAGAGTGACAGCATAGATACAGAAATAGGGACATTTTGGTGGCTCTTCCGTACACGTTCAGTCATTATCCAATCTATCATAAATAGAGGAGTGACACGATGGCTGCCTCCGTACGATAAACATCGTAAACATCATTATTCTATCGCTTTTTATGTTTCTGTTTTCGAAGGATACAAGGACCAAAGAGCAGACTTGATAGATTTAACTAGAATTTAATGACTATGACAAAAATTTTTGGCCATCAGACCAAACCAGCAGAAAGAATGCGCGTCTAAAAATGAAGTTTATTGAGCCTCAGTTATATTTCTTGGATACGATATTCTAATAAGGACAAGGAAATAAATTTTTTCGGATCGAAATTCATTTTTTTATGGAATGTCTTTATGTACCGAAGAGTAATTCTCTAATCATGCTAATGAATGCATGAATTCATTTGGAGACCGTTTTGACTTACTGAAATGTCATTAATTAGGACTTGCATGAGGACCAAGGCATTTAAAAGCATTGTGTCATTTCGACGCAAATGATAAATTTTACAAATGCAAAAATTTATTCTCGGAAGAAATCATAAAAGAGTAAACCGAGTCTAAAAATAACAATTGAATAGATTTCAAGAAAAAGTTCAAAGAAAAAGTTTTGCCCGAAAAGGCTGTGTGCGTGTAAAAATAATTCAGCTAACTCATCACAGCAAAACTGATTTAGAAGGCACGTACATACAATTAATTTTAAACCTTCACTGCACAATATTTTACAAATTTTCTACAAAAATTTGTAAATGCTATAAATGAGTGTAAGGATTATAGGAAAAATAATTTAAAAGATTTGAACTTAATTTTTGTAATTAAAACATTCTTTAAATAAAATTTCTTTAAAACTTTTGTTGCAACAGCTATGACTGTATTATTTAAACTTTTGAACTTTATGGCGGCTGGGGGAGGAGGGAGAGGACGATATTTCATCTTGCAGTATGCGAGACCAAATATATTATTTAGCAAACTATTACATATTATTTAGCAATATTTTTATTCCACGAATTTTCATTGTCATTAAAATATTTTTGTTAAATTGTTTGAATTCAGTTTTAAGTCAAGTTAAGAATAAAGTTTTTTTTTTACTGAAATAGAGTCAGATAAATTAATTACATTGAAGTTGTTAATTATGCATTCATAATTCATTTAACAATGGGTTCACTTTGCTTACTCGCTTTCTGCAAGCGAAAAATGCATTTATTTTTTGAATGAGTTATTGCTCAAAATTGATAAAATCAAGATTTATTGACAGAAACACGAAACGTTGTGCAAGGCAGGAATTTTCAATATCCGATCGCTTTAATGACAGTGTTAATTTTGGTACCCCGTCAAAATAGCCCAAGCCAAAAGAGCCCCGACAAAATAGCCCAAATTCAAATTCTGAATGACTTTAAAAAATGTAATTGTTATGTAATGCACGAGAATATTTACATCTTTTAAACAACAATAAATTAATGTCATGCATTATGAAAGAGTAAGTATTACTAGTAATAAGACTTTTTTGTCAGGGTTCTTTTGGTTTGGGCTATTTTGACGGGTCAAGGTTAATTTTACCTGTTTTGAGAAATATAAATTTACTGTTTTAATTCCTGGTTTACGATTGTTCTAAAAAAACCATTGAATATCAGTAGTGGGAATTCTGGGATTTTAAGATGTAATAAAACAAATAAAAAGCGCGGGAAAAGTATATTTTTAAATTGCCATAATTAAATTTGAATTTTCTAAACGACAGTAAATAAAAAGGATGTTTATAAACGTTGTGTTTCTTTATATTTTACATTTTCGCAGTTTGGTTTTCATTTAGTGATATGTTGATGTATTGGCAAATTGAGATGATTAATCTTCCGAAAAATTACTTCCCTAAAAAGATATGTATCCATTACGCATTCTTCCATGTCGAAATTTAATATTTTTGCGAAGCCATATTAAATTACCTTTTTTTCCCCCGTTGCTAAAAACGGTTTTGCAAATTTATTTGCTAATAAAGTTAATTATACATGAGTATTATTTTTATTTACTTTTCCATCCTTCTTGTTTCCTTCACTGTAATATTACGTGTTTGAAGAAAATGCTGCTAATATTGAAGTTAATAATGGGCTTCGAACCAAGGTCTTCGATTTCAGTTCAGTTTTTTCCATGAGAACAACCGAGATAAAAAGAACAGATGCCATCAGTGTCAACCAAAAGCAACATCTTTGATAGAGTTCCATTCTCCAGAGGTCATTTTTTAAAAATAAAACAAAAATTCACACAGCCCAAACTCCTCGATTATTTGAATGCCTTATTTTTTTCCTTAAAATGTTAACACGTTTGAGGATAATCTCTCTGGACAGTCACCCAAGAATCGTTTATAAGGACCTAACATTACAGAAAATCTTGTGGGAATAGCAGCATTCTTCCAGTATACGGCTATTTTTGCAGGCTTCTTTACGTTCGATGGTCCAGAAATAACTGTCGCAGAAATACTCGGCTTTGTCTTCTGTACAAGCTGAAAAATAAAAATAAAATGCATTTGTTATTTAAAAGGGCATTGTTAAATATGACAATTGCTCATTATTAGGCAGAAATTCCTATAAAACTGACTTTAGTCAAAGACGGCCCAAATTGACAGTGTGTTGAATACTGCTTGGAGTCAATTACTTTAGAGGTAACATTCTAAAAGGTGCAAATCGTCGCTTAAAACATGCAACACCACTTATCTCAGTTTTCTACGTTTTGCAAGAGGAAGAAAAAATGTAATTTTTCGTAAACATTAAATTTCATGTTTCGCACCAGATGTGAAAAAAATAAAATCAGCAATAATCATTATCGGTTGCGAAAATTCAATTCTTTCTTCCTCTTTGAAAAATTGAGATAGCGACGAAATATCATAAATTCATAAATGTTCAGTGTGTCAGTCACGAGAAACACGAATGATATCTACTCGGTATCTAAACCCATCCCACACTCCTTGTACCACGTTCGGTGTTTTATGTTAGAGCTGGTACAAGTTATCTACAGTATGGTCTGAATGAGTTGTCTACACTTACTATACCATCAGTTCAGAAATGTTAAGCTCTCGGTTTCATTTCGAGCTGATTTTCTCCGATTGCGAGTGAGCACAGAGAATTGCTGAATCCTTTGCACATTCTCTTCTGACACAAATAGCCAGCCAAAATCTTTGTATCTTAAAAGGCACCTTTTCCCACTGAATTGTCGAAGGTAACGTACCATATTCCACATACCGGAAGATCAGATTCCATTGCTGGAACGAAACTCGTCTTTGCCGATTCAGTTTTAACGAATTCAATAACAGAACTCTTTCTGTTGTGCCATTCCGACTCGAACCGAAAGCAAATAAACTCTGCTAGTTCGATGAATCCTAGTTACCAGCGACATACACTGGTGGTCAATTGCTTAGCACAATTTTTAAGATGCCAAAAATTTGGACTTAATAGGAATACAATGGTTCGTAATCAGTTGCAGAGAATTGTAGGACATACAATCATCGGAACTCGTATTTTACAGTGAAGATTCGGTCACGAGGGCATTTGGGAGGGGGCACCAGAAAAATACGAAGACGAAAAGGGATTTTGGACGCCAATCATTTACGAATTTAAAAGTTATTGGTAGTTAATATTAGACGCATTAACTCTGACTGCTTATCTCGCGATTTCCGCGGTTCGGAAGCAAGTCTGTATTCTGCTGCGTCCTGTTATTACAGCGTCGACTCATATTATACTTATAAATCCCTGCCTGTAAATAACAATTCGCTTCGTTCAATCGTATTTGCACATGTTTGCGAACTTTGCATCTAAATAACGATTAAAAAAATCATTAGTCAGAGGGTTGAAAGACGCATCGAAAACATCAACATCTTCAGAATATTTATTAAAAGGCTTATAAAATTTGTGTAAAAGAAAAATTATCAATATGATTAAATTTTATAAAAACATTTTGGTGTTTCAAAGTTCTGGCCCTCACGGCCAAACCAATGCAGTTGAGTACTTCAGAGCCATCAATCATATTATTAACGATTTTATAGAAAAATGGCCTACAATAAATATCTACAGGATTTCAAACTATGATTACTGCAAATTTTACGCAGATAAGAGCTCTATTAAAGCCAATAAGTAAGGGTAAAAATTTACTAAAATGGTAAAAACCAGAAAAAGTTGTCCACTTCACGATCCGCTTTCAAGACCGACTCCAAACTTGCGTGAGTGTTAATGGAGGCCGAGATTCTTCTTCTGAAACGACTTGTAGCGCCCCCCGACCAATGGTTTGTGAATTATAAGCCTTGTGTCAACTTGCCCCGTACCAAACTTGCCCCGGTCTCCCCTACTATCGAAGCCAATTCGATAATATCGGGTTTTCGGAACTATCGACTGAAACAATCGATAGTATCGACTTTCTCAAAACTATCGATAGTTTTCTCCCGGGTAATACTATCGATAGGCGCATTTCAAGCCGATAGTTTTAAAATTATCGACTGGAACTATCGATAGTTTCTAAACTATCGACTGGAAGAACACCTATCGATAGTATCGCCGGGGATAAAACTGTCGATAGTTTGGGAAAAATTATCGACTGCACTATCAATAGTTGAACTATCGACGTTTAAAAGAATTAAAATACAGCGTTTATGTCAGTCTTTGAAGCAAAATATGATGAGGGAGTGTAAAAATAAGAATATTCTCCGGCGCCAATTACACTTGCTTAGCTACGGATGATGACTGAGATAAAAAAAATTATTCTCCGGCAGCCTCGCTACGCCACTGGCCATAGTGATAAAAAATAATTGCGTCTATGTCATATTTTAAAGCCAAATACGATAAAGGGATTGAAAAAATACTATACCCCGGGAGCCATTTACACAAACTGAACCACTGACGATAATTGAGTGGCGAAAAAAATATTTTGACCCTGACACTGCTTACCTTCGTTACGCCACTGCACGCCCCATTTAACAACTGGCATTAACACAACCAATGAAATGTATTCTTTTCCTCTGTGTATCCTCGGCACTAGAACTAGCCGATTTGTATATATATTTTTTTGCAATCCTTCACTTCTTGCGCTATGATTTTATTTTAATTCCTAATTAAATAACACCACCCATTCGGGATATTTTTTTTTATTTCAATCTATTTTAGATGGCAAAGGATACTTGAGACTTTTAAGCGTACCAAGAGATTTTTGTATTTAAAATTAACTGTTACGTTGACTTAATTACGGATTTAAATAGCATAAATTCTACAACTCTATACACGTGTCAGACACGTTTTTTAGGTTAAGAGGTTAATGAAGGTGACGTTCTCATACCCATCCAACCGTTCAGTAGTCATAACGGTTACAGACACGGGGCATGAGACGGTGTTCTATATAATATTGGTATACGAAATATTATTGAAAAAATATGACTTCGGCGTTAATGGATTAACTATCGCACCTTCTTCTATAAATGGAGGTTTCTTTGTAGTGCTAGCTGTCGGGAAATCGTTGTATTCCCAGCTATCGTGAACTGGGGCCATATTCCATGCTTGACTGTAGGTCAGAGATTTCGAGACGCATTTCCCGTGTCTGCAGTGCTGAAATCAGAATATCTATTGTATTGCCATAATTAAATTACAATGATTAGTAAAATTTTACTCTTATTGGAAGCAAAAATATCTTAGTTAATTGGAATTTATTTTTAAAAGCCCCTCACGGGGTGCGTAATTACAACTTGGCGATGATGAGTATGCACTTCGAAAGCAATACAAATGACCCCATAATAAAGTTTAAGAAAAAAAATCTAAGTAAGCGATAAGGATTACATTTTTAATAGATAAAAAATTGACAATAAATTGCTGACAAATATTGAAAACTTAAAAATTGCCACAAAAAATAACATTCATAAACAGAAAAAAATTAAAGAATTAACATACAAGAAATTCAGTTTATTTCGGTGTTTTACTTTTCAAAGGAAAGCACCACACAAAGTTCCACTTCGTAGATCGTGCACAAGTATCTCGACTCTTTACATACACATTGTAATACAAAAAGTAAGTATTGCAATTATTAAACAGCAATACATTCTATGGGGAATAACCTCTATATCAAAGGATTTAACCTAATTTTAAATTTATAGCAGGTTTAATAGTGATATAAAGGAAACATACCACTAAATGACATCTGTATAGCATATTACTGAAATTTTGAAGTTTTATAATGAGTGGTAATTTATTTTACACGACTTGTATACATGCCATCCGCACCTAAATAATGATCTGGATTAAAGTATTATATACGTCGAACGCAGTTAATTCGTTAAACCGATACAATAAAGCAATTGCAAGTACTTCATACAGGAAAGCAAACAGTAATGAAATGAAGGACGAAAATTGCCTTGTCTTCACTTGTAAACCGATATCTCCTGAAGAAAATTAACGTAAAACTCCTTTGACATTCTGCACAAGCAGAAATTAGATTATGCAAAGTCGCGCCAGAATGGGACGGAAATGGGAAGTCAATAAGTACCTCCCGAGACGGTTCGCCACGAAATGTTTTTTGCAGCTTGACTTGGTTCGATTTGGTTGGCTATGCTGTTTTAAATAAGTATTAATTTTTTTTCTAATTTTGCAACGTGGCAAGAAATTTTCTATCTGTATAGTTAGCGATTCCGTGACGTTAATACTACTGACACTGGGCAACAGACCTGTATTACATGTATTGTTGGTTAGGGATGGAAAAAATCTACAGCTTATAACCGAAATCCGTTTTCTTTTGTTACGATTAACCGATTTTTTCTTTTTTATCCCAGTGATAACCGGATATTTTTAAAATATCCAATAGCAGGGGGAAAAAAGGGAAAATTAGCTTCAGAAAAGAGATAAACTAAAGAAATGAGGTTAATTACTTATTAGTTACCGGCTTCAGCCAAGAAATAAACACTACTTGGCTACCGTAAGTAAACTTTCAGCTTTATGCAAAAGATAATGAGGTAATAGCTAAGAATGGAGAGGTGGAAAGTTCATTTCCGAACTTTCCCAGATGAAGGATCCTTTTGTTTCCTGGATTTGGTTTGTTTGAGGGGCTTATGTCGGAAGGGCCAGTATTTGGCTATGCTGCGCCAAACAAGGAAGTGATTTGTAAATGCGCTAAACAAGATAGTGTCTTGTAAAAGGTAATGAGCAGATATAAAAACAATCAATAAAAGTTTAATGCAAAAAAATATAAAACTTACAACGTGCTTATTTATTGAGAAGAGGTAGAAATGAACATGAAGTAAAATGGTCAGAATGCGTTGTTTAAATGTGTGAATAAAAGCCAATGATTTTTGTTTCCTGGCAGCTGAGTAAAACTTGCATGTATTGTAGTCATTTATAGCTCAAAAATATTTATATTTTGTCGGGAGCTCTGTGGCTGCCGAAAGATTGGTATCACCTTTGAATGATATTTTTACCGTTGAGAGGGGAGTCGACTCACGGATTAGTAAATGGCTGAAAGAGTTTTTATAAGCAGATTGGGCGATAAATATTGGCCAATAGGGTTGATTTTTAGTAAAAATGTAAATAAAAATTGACTGCAAACTTTGTTTTTTTTCTAAGAATATCGAAAATTGGTTATTTCAAGCGCTTATAACTGCGAGGTTACAGTGAAGGTGAAATAAACAGAATAACCCGGTTATTTTTTTTATAAAAAACGCCATCCCTACTCCTGATGTCCTTGACGGAAAATAAAATCGTCTGCCCTTGTAAGAAAATTGTTCTTAAAATGCTTTCGTCCAGAATTTGTTAGTGTTTCCTTAAAGAACATGTTTTCTATGCTACTCGATTTTGTGATTGAAAATGACGAAGCAATGAAATGAAAGTGTTTTTCGTGAAATGAAAGAAAATGATTTCTTGATGAAAAATGGACGCCTCACAGTCTTAACTAATTTACTTTTACATACAAATTTACTTAACAAGGAATTAAACACGAATTTCCCTCGGAAGTGTTCAGTCGTCTTTTTACAATTTTGGTCGCTTTTCACAACGACTTCTGTTTGAACGGTAGGCAGGTAGGTATCGAAGGTATTTGGAATTTTATGACGCAAAAGCCAGATATGGCTGTACTGCCCCAAACTTATAATAGGAATAAAACTATTTAAAATTTAAAAGTTTTAAAATTCTGTTTGAGCGGAAATAATGCTATTCAACGGATATTTTTTGCCTCCCTCGAGAATTCATCGTGCCAAGGCAATCGTGCAATTTTCAACAGCAACTGTCCATCATGGCTTCTTTTAAACTACAATATATAGGGAAAGGTTGCCGAATTTGGACATTGGAGTTTTGTTATTTCAGATAACTTCCTTATAGTAGCTAAGCATCAGCTAAGGTCGACTAAATCTAAGTTAGTCAACATTATGTAACCAGATATCTGTCTGTAAAAGTGTCTAAATTTAGATATTCATATTAATGAATAATAACCTATCATTTGTTAACCATTATAGAAATGAAAATAGCCAAGTTCATTTTATCACTTTTAGCCGCGCAAATCATGTTTTATATGGATTGGCCAGTATTGGTACCATTGATAAAATACAGGCGTAGACATTGACATGCGCGGATATTTATGTTACAGAATTGAAATTTTTCCTATAAATTTGGCCAACATTAACTTATTTTTTCTTATTTTCTTACTTTTAGCCGAATGCCAACGATATCTTAATACAGAATAAAGTATAATTCTAGAATCCAAAAATGTTTAGACTTCAAATCAAATAAGTATTTTCTAAATATGCATTTAATGTTTTATGAAATCAATCTATTTAAAATGAAAACCAAAAATATTGCAACAGTTACAAAATTTTAAAATCGCCAATTTATTATTAGTATACATTATGTTTCTTTTGACAAAAATTTTAACTTTACTGCTTGTACATGCAAAATTAAGTGTTTGAATATTCAAAGTGTTGCAAACAATGGAATACTAATCTAACACAACGAGAAGAAACGTATCTGTCCAAATATCAAGGATCGAAATTGATGGTAAGAGAAACACAACATGGAAAACACATCAACTGCCGGATTGGCATCGATAAACTGTTCTAAAACAAAACTGGAAACTCCTAGGCCTGGATACTTCTATTCACCTTATTGAGTGAATGGAAGTGTCCAAGACCTATTACCATGGTAACATGACGTGGCAACTGGTAATCATGTCAGGAATGCATCGCTATGGAAACTAGGTTTAATTTCACTTATATTAACGTACAGTTTAGACGCAACATGAGGGCCATTTTGGGACGGACTTCGTAGTTTTGAACCACAGTCAGATGACGAGGACGACATCTGAGCTGGCATCGCCTTTCCAACTTTCACAGCCAGTGTGGGTATTTTTGCGTCATACCAGCAGGATATGAAAACTAGGAGTTGTCGTACATGTTTGCCTCACGTTCTCCAGACCCGAGCCTACTAGATTTTAGTTTGCGCTCAAAGTACCAACTAAAATTATTGAAACAAGATCTGGAAATTTACTAAAACCTACTGGGTAAAATCTAGGGATTCTCAGTCCGTTTTTTTCTTGAAGATGCAGTATTTTTTTAGGTAGTGTTAGTGGATTTGCGGATATTTAAAAACAATTGTTAGCCTAGCTTTGTTCTGCCCTCCTGTTTCTTTTGTTGCCAGTGTTTCCGTACACCCTGCATTCATTTACTTACAAGATCTTCTCCACAAGAGGAACCTTCTGCAGCTGGTGGGAGCACTATCTGTAGGTCTGACATCTTGATAACGCGATCTGCAGGTTTGTAGCAGTGGAGGGCGACACACACTCGGCTGTCCCACTGAAAGAAAATGATACGAACATAAGAATACATTTCCAACAAGCATTATGACTATTCCAAATACTGACATGGGACCCTTCTGGGTAGGGTGGAGTTGAGTCATTGAAAGCAATTTAGCAAATGGACCAATCGAATGAAAATTTTATATCCAGGGTTTCTAAAATAATTAGATACCCAAGAAATGGAGTTATTATATAGGAAAGATTTGTAATACAGTATACTTATTATATATACTGAAATGAAAGAAAATTTGTGTAATATTAATATAAAAATCGTTTCATTAATATTTAAGATATATTCTCTCAATAAAGAAATATAAATAAACATTATGTTAATTATAAAATATTGTTCACTTTATTGTCTCCCACAATATTTTGACCTGAAAATGACCGGGCAGCTCCGGGTATTCTGCTAGTGTCTTTATAACATCTCTTTTGTAACGAATTTCATCAAAACTAAAGAATCATATATCATAACCAAATACGTAAGATCATATTTGGAATATCTATTATTGATTCATTGAATATCTGAATTTGTTAACAATCAATGCAGTCATAAACACGACTCGATACATATATGTATAAATCGGCTTTTGAAAATGATTTCTGAATATGTTTTCACAAATTTACAAGGAAATAGAGACATCTCTTATATATCTATTCATTGTATATATTATATTACTTTAGTTTAAGGTATGTGCCTACCTTCGGAGCACTTTTTTTGAAAAAAAGGAAATTTTTATTCAACACTTATGTTTTCAGTTATAATGGTGTATAAAACTGTTAATTCAAATGCCATTTTAATGAACAAATTTTTTATTTTCCAAATTTTGACCATTTTTGGTCAAAATTTAGTAAAAATTGACGTTTACGCCAAACTTCCTATAACAAATTCTAATGCATGTATTTCCCTTTTTCTTTCAATAATATATTTGGTATACATTTACCTGTGTTATGAAGCAGAATATTTAGTGTACCTCTTAAAGTTACCGAGATATACCAAAGTTTGTGTACGCAACAGCTTTTTACAAAAAAAACTATCACTTTTTCAAATAAAAACAGCTCTAAAATAAATAATTATGGACTTTAAGCTATACTTGAGGTTCATAACATACCTAGAGATGTATAGAACACTGTGATTAAATTTCATTTGAATATATTAAAAACTTTTTAAGAAATGAGATTTATCGCAATGTCAAAAAATGAAAATAACAGTTTTCCAGAAAACGCAAATAAAGATTTTAAAGTCGCACAAAAAATTATATACATATTTTAACAACTTAAAATTCACAGTATTTGTAAGTTAAACCTTCTTTGACTTAAATTTAAATCAAAATTAATTAAAAATTAACTTTAAATTTTTTTCTTGATAATTTTGTTTTTGGTTCGACTTGTCGCTTCGATTTCTTAATTCTCTCAATATCAATTTCTATGTAGTTTTTTTTAATAATTTCTCGTTCAAGTTTGACATTAAGATAGTTAAATACAGTCATCAGCCTTATATTGCCTGAATTGAATAATTAAACTGCTATTTTACTACCTAATAACAGTGTTTGGAGTGAGCGAAATTTTCTTTACGTAAAATATCCCGTAACTAGAGAAACAGTTGCCAGATACGCCTAGAACAATAATAAAAAAATAAATAAAACTTAATTCTATATTTAAAAAGTAAATTGTACATTCACATTGTCTAAGAGTAAAGAAATAACTTTTTAGATGAGTTTTTTGCATTTGTATGGCTTAGTTTCGGTTTCGAAAATTTGACTTCTGGTTCATAATTTAGGCAATAACTTTGCTTCTATCTATCGGAGAAACTAAAGTAGACCATTTTTGGAATCCTAAATGTATGGGCTTTAATACAAAGTAATAAAAAAATTTTCGAAAATTTTCATAAAAACGTCGATTTTAGGGTAGGCACATACCTTAAACAATAATTGATGGATTCTGTAATAATAAAAAAACAAAAACATCCTGTTTCCCATAAAATATAATCATTTTTAATTTATAAATTTAATTGAAATCTGAATTTTAGTTAGGAATATATCAACCTAGTCATATCGCTTAACTGGCATCCTGATTTCTATACTGGAAACAAAACAGATTTAAATAGGCATGGAACACCACTTCTTGAGCAACCCTATTTTAAGCTATTTCCGGAACTTGGGAGAGAATTTAAAGATGTTACTTCAATGCCAAAGTCCAAATATGCTCTGTAGAATTCAAGTAAAGTGAACGAGATGGCTACTATTCTCTCAGTGCCTTCATCAATCAAGGAAGAATGGATCGGCAAGTCTATCTTGATTTGGGTGTGGTGTTACCATCCATTATGATGAATGTATACGCAAGATCCTCAGCATAAAGCCTCATATACAGGTTGTTTTAATTAATGTTCTCCTATTCAGAAGGATCTAGAGCCAGTTCTATGCCTCCAAACGAAACAAAATTTCACTAGTGTAGTACAAATAGTGGATTCTGTAAAAAAACTTTAAAAAAAAAAGAATAAGAAAAAAGAAATAAAGGTAAAATTTCCGTCAATAAGACGCATTGCGCTAATATTTGAGATAATATTTGCAGTTTTTATTATTGAATAGTTCATTTGAGTTTTTTTTAGTTTAACTATAAACGCTGCAGAAATTCAATTCTGAACGCAAAGTCTTTTCATTCAAAATACTGTTCTTGTGCACGTTTTCCTTTCTTCTCGACTTTTACAGAGTGCATCCCTTTTACTACATTCTAGTGAAATTTTGAGAAAAACATGCTTAAAAACGGTATTTGCACGAAAAAAGACTACATTTATAATTGAATTTTGGTAGGGTTTTTGTTGAACTAAAAAAAAAAACCCTCAAACTATTCGGTTTTGCTTCAATAATAGTAAAAAAATCTGCAAAGATTATCTTAGAATATTGGCGAAACGCTACTTATTGAAGTAAATTTTCATCTTTTTTCCTTTCGTTTTTTCGGTTCACAGAGCGCATCAATTGTACTACACACCAGAAAACTTTTGTTTCGTTTGGAACCATTGAACGGCCTCTAGGGCCTTCTGAATAGGCGAACTTTATAATAACGTAGTATAGATGGAGTAATTTGCGCCGGTACCCAAGATAACTGAAAGTCCCTCTATTGAACACATGCCAGTCCATTTGTCTTCCGAGAGAGATTTCCGTGAAAACCATTTTCCCATATTTTTTGAGTAACTACTTTTCAAGAAAGTTGATATTTAGTTATTGCTCTCTCAAGAAATGAAAACAACTCAAGAGTAAATCTATAGTTTTTAGTAAAGAACGCGAACACATTTGCATAATCTATGTATTCTCTTGCCCAATTTAATTGGACATTTCTGTGAAATCTAAGGTAATAAATAACTAGCATTCAGGATTTGAAGTCTTCGGAACTTGGTCTCCCCGTGGACTCAGAAGGAGCTGAGGATCAGTTCAGTTGCCTGTTCAGTAAGAAGCAGCAACTTCGGAACTTATTGTAGCACTTGAATAACAAGAAATAACGCTCATTTAGAACAGAATTTCCACGTTTTTACATTTTGACTGCCAAGTAGCTTTCCGATCCCAGAAGTCAATTTGATTCAATAAAATTGTTTCTACGCGATAACTCGTAGGAGGCTTACTGGAGAAGGCAGCAGAGTGCGAGTTATCTCGTGGTAGGCAATGAACGTGTTAATTTGCTTCCAAACACAGATCGATCACACTGCAAGGATAATTAAGCTGTATGCAAGTCTATTTTTGTCCATGCGATCACCCTCCATCCAATTAATTAAGTAAGAGTTTTCTACTTTATATAGCGGAAATACTTAAATATTAAATTATGAAGAATGAAAAAAAAAACAATGAATAAATTTTAAAAGATGCAAGAAAAATACTGCTTTACGTATTCGAGAACATTTTTCAAAAAGTAGAGTGTTTAATACAAAATTTATATAAAATACGTAATAATAATAAACGCAATATAATCGTGGGCAACGAGCAACGGAGTCGGTGGTGTTTCGCTGATTTAATGAGCATCTTGCACCATCACTTAGAGTTATTGAATTTTAATATCGCTTTTATGTTTACATAAGACAAAAAGGAATTTAATTTTAGCTATGAGGGACAGTTCCTCGTAAGGAGAATTTTCGTCAAATGAAAAAAAGAATGTTTAAGAAATGGAAAAAAGGTTTTTAATTAGTGATAGAAAAGGGTCCGCGCCAGGTTGCCATAAAGAGAGCATTCTTTAATTGAGGATAAAAGTATTTGGATAAATGGTTGTAAATTGGAATTCAAGTAAATGAATAATCTTGACACGCACAATGCAGCGCGTTTTGAGTTTGTTGGGATACAATTCAGATAAATTAAATAGGGCGCGCAGATTTGCAATTCAGTCAACAGTCGACATGTCTTCTCTTTAATTCATGGGAAGTAATGGAAAAAGTGTTCCAAAATGGCACGAGGGCGTTTTTGGGAACTGTAAATAGAAGATTAGAAGCAGGGAGATCCCGAAGAAGTTCATTGCGAACCTGAGGCAGCTTTCAGAAAAATTTGGCGGAAAAATCTGTGATATGGAACAAAATGGATTTAACTTTAAGATCATTATGCAAGTCCTTTCGTCTGACATACTATGTGGTATTTACGATTCTCATTAACTGGTTTTGAAATACTTGCAACTTCCTTAATCTCGTAATGCCTATAATATTATATTCTGTAAAATTAGTAAGAAAAGTAACTGAAAAATCCACTACCTTCACTTTTAAAGATAAAGTTAAGAGGACAAAAGAAGCTACATGAAGGGCCACGCGTCTACATCACTGTACTTACAGCGTATGCTCGCGTTCCCCAGATACGTTTACATTGTTCGTCCAGTGAAAGCACAACTCCAGGCAGCTCACTTCCTTCCAGTTCATTGTGATAACTGGGTTGATTGAACAAACAAGAGGCCCTTTCAGAGCTGAAAAAATACCCATGAGAAATCAGTTAAGATGCATGAATTAAGCTTAAAATAATTGTGGAACATTCATTACAGATACAAATCTCCTAAAATTAATAAAAAAAGTATTAGCTTCATCATACAGGACAGAAAAAAATTTCGAACCTCTAGTTCAAAACATGGTAGCATGATTTTGTTTTGGGCTTAATTCGACTAGTTTGAATTAATTTGGTTTGATTGCATCAGCCGATGTATTCTGTGCGCAGCGAATATTTTATGCCACGAAATTTGCAGATATAATGCTATATGGCAGACGGACAGATAGACAACTCTTTATACTACTGCAGTAGTCGCCGCTTGTAATGATCACGGATGTAACGATATCACTCGGTTGTATCGATCAGAATAGCGTGAAATGAATCGCCCGTATCTGAACACAGAAAATTCACCGGTTCTAGTGATCATCAATTCGCTTGCAGTGATCGGTTTCGGCGAGATGCCTCCACAAAACATAAGGAAGATGACGAGGGAACAGAAGAGAAACACCATCAGCCCAAGAAACTCTGCGATCCTCTTCGTACTTTAAAAGATCAGCCTAATACCTCGTTGAATATTTTGATGAGCATTATTCGTATCAACGGTTTGCCCAAAGAAGGCTTTAATTGCTCAAAAGCAAACAAAAAAATTACCCTCGATAATTTTTTAAAGGAAGTTTAAAAAATTAAATGTGTATAAATATTTTCAATTATGTACATTACATCGCTATTCTTCTATTTAAAGCGAATGAGTTTATACTAACATTGTTGTGTGGTCTGTTTTTTCTGCTATCCTTGTATATTTGTATTATTTTTAAGGCATTTTGGATGTACTGATCACTGGAATGTAGTGATCACTACAAGCGGCGTCCACTGTAATTTTTCTTTGTTGTTTTCTTTCGAATGAAGGATTTTCGCATCACACGTCATAGCATCATGCAATTTTCAGATAATATGCCAGCCTAAAATCATTTTAAAGCCATTAATGCCTAGCGTCCCGTTTTGGGGAAGCTTCTAAAAATGCATAATCAGAAATCAGCAGATGGATGGAATTATCAGAAACTTCTAAACAATGATATTGTCATGTAGAAATGAGCTTGCTACACAATGTAACTAACAGAAAGATTTATTTGGACGTAGTACTCTACATGGACAGCACCACAGCTGAAGACTTAGTCAGCTGCTGTCATTTCACATACCTAGTGGAATGTTCTAGAACACTCCACCATGGGGTTATTTACATGGATGAATTTACATAACTTATATTTGCATATAAATTAAATAAGAGAAATAGTGATTGTAAACATAAAAGTACAACGACTCGAACTCGAGTCCCTTGGCATTGAAGAACAGCGCCCTAACCATTCAGCTATTGAGTCTTCAGCCAAACCGCGACAATATTTAATGTCCTTACAGTCTTTTCGGTTTGCTTATCGAAACTAAACTATATGACAGTAAATCAGCAATAGTGGGTACGAAAGCCAAACAGAAATGGTTATCGTTGGCTTAAGTTTTCATACTACACATTAGTTCAGCGCCGTCCGATAAAGCAAAGTGATCTTAGGGCTGTCGCCCGGTGGCAAGAAATGCAAATTTCAGAGCCGGCGCGAACGTGTTAAACGACCATTTGGGACACTGCATAATCATAATTGCTGATGAGAATCTGCAGTAGGAAAACGAACATACTGTTGAAGTACGATGCATGACACCATGTAGTTAGATGTTAGCTAACACGTGCGGTTACCCTTTCCATGCGACTGAAATGAACCGCATTGACTCTACATATTTCGTTTCTCTTCGTCTTATCATTTTGGTAATTTTTAAAGAATTTTTCTTCAATATTCGAGAGAAGGAAACATATCAAGCTTATAAATTTTGCCTTCATTTCGAGTCAGTCATGCAAATATAAATAAATCAGCATCTTGAGCAGAATACCAAAGGTTTCAAGTAAATGAAAAGTTGAAAACTTTCTTGAGTATATCCATTTAACGTTTTGAGACTCTAGCGTGATTGCCTTTCATACTCATATTGCGGTCCCTCAGTTAATTAAAGTTATCAGACAAGAAAATAGGAAGAAAATTCATGTAAGAAAAGAAAACACTCACCTTAAAAAGTGTCTAAACTGTTTGATGCTGCATTCTGACCACTGAAATATCCGATTTGACACCAACTTCTGGCTCATGATGTATCCATCTTCATTTCTGCAAACGGAAGTATATGCAGCACCTACGTGGAAATGGCTGTCACCATCATGGTTCGACCCTAACCTGTAAAGTAGAGAGCTATATTCACTTTGCTAAAATTTAGTTCCGAGAACTTCAAATTAATTTATTTCCTTTCAATGAAATTAGTAATTTAGAAATTGAATCGGATTCGAAAATTGAAGCAGCAGTTTGAAGAAAGAAATGTATCGCAAAACTTTTTTTAAAACTTTCTCTGAAAAACAAGAGTTCCATTTTCTTCCTTATTGCTTTTTAAACCGAACTTTCATATGAGAATTTTAATATCAATGGTTTATACTTAGCGATTTTTTTGTCACTTTTATACAGTCTACAATGAGCGTCTGTGCGACAAGACACGTTTTGTGCACGTTCTGCGCGTTTCGATTTGTTGGAGCTTGCTTCTTCAAACCGCTGATTCCAATTACGAATTTCTAGAAGGAAACTAAAAATGAGCAAAATGCTATACAAGTACATATTTATGCGGCTGTGCATTGTATAGCTCTGCATTTATCCGATAGAGTGTGTACTGTTTTCAAATCCGTGTTTCTGATTTTACATATCGACAGTCCAGTTCGAAAGGAAAACTCCAAAAATTGTACTTTTGAGTTGGACATTTTAAGGCTGTAATTGAACTTTGCTTAGTGCAAAACTCCAAATTCGTCTCTTAAAGCGTTTGATGGAAAGCTGCAAACTTGACTTATCAGTGCAACAATAAACTTTAAAGTGCGAGCGTCTCAAAACTTACGATTTCTAGTTCTTGGCATTTACATCTCGTCGCTTAACAAGCAACACTACCCATCTCAACTTTTTGAAATTTCAAAGAGGAAGATTCAAATGCATTTTTCGCAACCAATATCGAATATTTCTGAATTTTTTTAAAGATCTGCTATGAACATGAGACCACATGTTTCAACCAGACGTGAAAAAATAGAAATATTCGTTATTGGTTGCGAAAAATTCATTTGAATCTTCCTCTTTGAAATTTCAAAAAAAAAAGTTAGGATAGGTGGTATTGCTTGTTAAGCGCCGATGTTAGGCTTCGAAATGTTTATGACTTGTTTAACCCGGCGTTAGAGTGGCCATTTTGCTTACGCTGTTAAAGCGGCTATTTTTTCTAATGCCGTTACAAGTACACCCTAGTATATACACTACACAAATTATAAGTATACGATTACAAATAGTTGTGTTGAGATGCTGAATTACCCAGCCGGACTATGGCGTAAAACACAGATATACTCATGCTGCGTATACCTTCCTTGTGAATGAATCACGCGGAGAACGAATTAAAATAACGGACAATAAAATTCTAACACAAGGAAGAGGATTGTTCTAGAGATAAACAAATGATATTAATTTTTCTTAAAGCCTTTCTGAAGCACTAATTAAAGTTCCAGTGTTACAATCGTTCTCCGGAGGATAGGATGTACGGGCTAAATGCATCTAAAATTAATGGCTCATAATTTATAGAGCAACTCAATAGAATTTAAAAATATTTATTTAAACAAAAACAGCATATCACTAACTCTTTTTATAAATATTAATACAGTTTGATGTGTGCACTTTTTGCAACACGACAAATGTCTTAACTGTAATCGAATTCTCTCCTTTTCTTTAGCATTTATTTAGGCTATTTACATCATATGTGCAAATAAACGCTGTTCAGGCAAGCATAAATTTTTGAACTCTCGCAAGATAAAATTATTAATTCTTTCTGTCATTTCACATTTCGCGTTACAGTCTTCGTCTAAAGCTAAGTGAATCTTAAAATAAGTGATAAAACCATCATTAGCTTTAGTACGTTAAATTGCGAGAGTCGTTTATTTTTTCAACCTCCGATGGACCATAAAAAAGACAACAGTAGAATAAAATGAAGTTGTTATCAAAAGTTATGTTCAAACATGGTTACTTTTCGACATAATCGCCGTGAAGATTCAGGTATTTGTCATATCGGTAGAAAAGGTTTCTGATACCCTCTTAGAAGAATGTTGCCGACAGCGATGCGAGATGGGCTTTAACCGCTTACAGGCCAATATTCCCAATTGGGAAAACCGAATTTAAAATTTAAAAATATTGTTTTGAAAAAATTATTAATTATAATTAAAAGTAGGCTAGAGTTTTTGATATACAAATTATGATTCAGATATAAATGGGTAATGTACAGATTCTTTAAAATGGGCTATTTTTGCATTTTAATTTGTGTGTAGCACAAAAATTGCTAAAAAATTTAAAAAAAAACGATACAAAATTTCTAAAAATCCGCACACATAATTAAAAATGTCCACGTTACTAATAACATAAAATATAATTATATAAATAAGAAATGCATTTGCTATAATTCATTAAAATTCCATGTTCCCAATCGGGAACATTGGCCTGTCGTGACTATCCTGCGAATGAAGGAATTTCTGTCTTGTGAGTTTCAACTCAAAGTAAAATGGAAGGGACAATTCTCACATAATTCAGGAAAGGAAATCCCCTTCGGAAATTAAAAAGGTAAATGCTTTAATTTTGGCGAAAAAATTTCATTTTTATCTGTAATCTAGGAGGGGTAATTCAATTTTTCGGATAAACATTTATTTAGAGCCGGAATGATAATTCTGTAGTGATTGTTTTTTCTAAATATTTTCAACTTCCAATACAGCCGATTAAGAGATTCTCATGCACAGTATAAAGGTACGTATAGGACAACGAAATTGTATTCATAAATATAATTCTGGTCTAGGTGGGGTTTATCAATTGCATAATTCGTTCGCTACCAGCCATGTGAAACAGCGTTTCTTACGAGAGCCAGACGTCACCTATATGTGACAGACGTAAAATATATTCCAATCGTTGTCATATCCCGAGAAACCTCTTGGGCTGAGGTGGGCCTTTCCCCCCCCAGGAGACCCTGGTAGCGAAAGGGTTAAAATAAGAGAAACTACCGTCACAATCGCGCAAAAAGAAATAGTGGTTTATTTTATTTGCATCTGTACTAAATATAACTTATTTCTGGATGTCTAGTGCATACAGCATCTCATAGAAAACATAAACTTACTCATCTGGAATTTCGTCTAGAAGTCACAATTATCCTTTTACAAACTGGGACAAAAAAGAATGGATCTAAATCGTGACCAAAAGTTGCAGTTTGTATATCGCATCTGAAAAGTGGTAGTCATTGCCTAATTGTAACAACTCTGATAAACATGCATAATTTGGAGAAAATACAAGATTACAGTGCAATAAGAGCAAAAAAGGGTATAACATTTGAAATACTTTCCAGAGTGCCATATAATACCGTTATGAAGTTTCATTTTTTGCACTTTTTTGTACAAAATATATTTTTTATTCATTTAAATTCATGAATTTTGAATTAAATTCATATCTGTACTTGGTTATAAAAATATTTTTTACAATACTTTGCTTATTATTTAGTCTGGTCATTGCTGTCTTACATTTCAATGTCTAGTGTAATGAGCTTAACCAGAAATGGCCAATGTTCCCAATTGGAAACATTATATAAAACATGTGTAAAAATTTTTTATTCATATTTTAATGATTGATATCTTTAAACTAAAGCATCAAAAGGTGAACGGTGCAAACTGTTAACTTTAATTTGAATCTCCTCGTTTTTCTGGAAGCTTTGGCTTCCTAGCTAGTTTTTCAATTCAGGAAAGAGGTGAAAATCACTCGTCGCTAAGCCTGGGCTGTCGCCGGGTGATCAGACACGTCCCATTTTAAACTGCTCGAGAAGCTGCTAGGTTACAACAGCACTTTGAGGAAGAGCTGTGTCATGAATGACGATAACTCCAGAAGTTAGAATGACTCTTTACAGTCGTCGTAGGTCTGACAAGAAACAGCTTCATTGATTGTTTTCCATAAACTAGCCTTCTGTATGAAGAAAGCGAATAACACTACGCAATACGCACTTGCTGGAGCTTCAGTTTTCCTAGCTATGTTTACATGCCAACAGCTCAACTTAAAATCGTGAGCTGAGCATAAGTGATCTCATCATTTTAAAACTTGATTATTTGAAAAGAGAATAAGGAAATGAGATGCTCGATTATTTTTAAAAAATTCGTAAGTGGAAAACGTTTATTAAATAAAATTTGATAGTAAATATTAGTTTTGATTTTCAGGAAGTAACTTTAATCATTTCTGGATTGCCTTCAATGTTCTTCAAAATAGTTTCCAGTAATAAATTAAAATATTACTCGAGTTATTCCGTAATAGTTTGAAAATATGACATGGAAATTTATTTCTATGAAAAAATAGAACTTAAAGACATTTTGAAATTGCAAAAGACTTCAGCGGGGTGGCCAAGAATTTCCTTGCGAAACCTGTTGATCAACTGTTGTGGCTGAGACTGGGCTAGCTCATCCGTAATGACACTTGGGCGAGAACTTCGCTTCTCATCTTGGATGTTTCCTCTACTCTCCTTAAAATATCGGCACTAATGGCGACGATATTTTAATGAGGGAGTTCGGTAGTACACTGTGTTTAGAAATTGGATCACTGATCAAAATAGGCGGCATGCTCGATTTTCTTGGACATTTTGTTTGTTTACTAAAATAACCGTTACCGTTCGAATTCAACAGCCAGCAGAAAGGCCCCAAAACTGGTTGACATTGACCAGTTCATGTGCTACTGACTCAGTGGTGTGCATGCTCAAACGGGTATTACTTTCCGAATGACCCTAGTACATGTAGTCGATAGAATTGTGTGGAAAACGATATCCTTCAATGCGAACGACGAAACTATCATCAGACCACGACCGTCCTCTTTCACGCTGTTTATATCTAAAGTTCATAATTAGTTTATTAATTTATAAAACAACCAGTTTTTAAATTACAAGATGTATATAGATAATGATGGCTTACAGGTGCCCGATCTCATGGGCTGCTGTCAGAATACCGTCGAATCCTCCTTTGTCTTCAACTATTGCTACTCCCATCCAGCGTTCTTCCTTAGGGATTATATTGCAGGCACCCATGAAATAAGCAAGACCTGGAAGGTGAAAAATATTCAGTTTTCCATGGTGAACACTTTTAAATAATCAGTCAAGTCAAGCATCGGATCACGAGCAAATTTTCCAAACACAAAAAGTGTCTGATGAAATTCTATGTTTCGAATCACGAACACGTAGGGAGCAGGAAATCAAAACTATTCAAGGACAGTAAACTCTGAAAATCTTATATAAAGTTGGTAAATGTTGTTATACATATGCATTAAAATATAACTATTGGTTAAAAGATTAAAGGCAGTGCATCTCTCCTAAGTGTTTGACAGAGGCTCCGTGGCTGCTTAGATGTATAGGTATGAGATCTTAAAGCCCCGTGTTTTAGGGGTATCCGTTGAAACCGAGGACATGGTTTAGCCAGTCAATTTTCTATTTCTAAGCAGTAGTGAATACGTTACGGTCAATGTGATTACGGAACCGGATTTTTAAGCGGTTATTTTTAATAAACGTGGTTAACTAATAATAACCGATTAATCACATTGACTGTAACAAATGCACCTGAACTTTTTTCTTCATCTAATTTTTTCCTCGAATGAAGAATTTATGAAAGAGCAACGATTCTCAAATTCTAGAGCAGTGCAGCGACGAAGGCACTGGAGCAAGTGGCAAAAAGAGAGTTGTAACCCACATTCATATCTTTGTATAACGATGGCAAAAGATTTGTAGCTCTACAGCAGAGGTTCCCAACCTGAGGTACGCGTACCCTTAGGGGTACGCGAAGGACTAGTTGGGGGTGCGCGAAATCAAAGTTGGTAATGGCGGAAAAAGGAAAACATAAGGAATTAAAAATTTACAGAATTTTCTTTTCCCAAGTGAATTCTTACTATTTAATAACTATACCACTTGAAAAGTTGATTATTACGGAGTAATTTTTAGCCATCCTTATAAGTTAATGCGAAATTATTACAATACCGATTTCATTCGTTTTGGCGTCTAACTAATACTAATGCAAAAATGCAATAGAAGGTAAAATAAAAAAATACCATCAGAGAATGTTATTAATCTGAGTCATTTGACTCTTAAGTTAACATAAGCCCTTAACATTATTGATAAAAACTTCTTTGCATAGACGGATAGTTAGTGTGTGTGTGGAGGGGAGGATATGACAGTAGGGGGTAAGTGAAAATATAAAGATTAATCAAGGGGTACGCGACAGAATAAAAGTTGGGAACCCCTGCTCTACAGGATAGTTATTTCGAAGGAAACGCCAAATAAATAGGATTTATATCTACTCATTGTTCTGTAATAGAGTAAGTTCCGGCTCTTTTCGAACGTAGCAGTAAAAGAACATATATACCTTACAATTATGTGACATACTATTCAAACGAAATTTCATTAAAATATGTCCAGCAGCGCTTTTAAAACCACAAAATATTACCAAATATTATCTATTTCGAACTCCAATATATTAGCAGTATGCCTGAAAATAGGCCTCAGAGTAGTTGCATGAAAAATATCCAACCCTTTAACAGACCAAGAACGATCCAGTCGTTATAATAGAATTAATAAGACCTGGTTTAATGAAAAGACTCATTGATTAAAAATACAACCAATCTCCCAGCGAACATCAACGATGAGTTTTCGGCTTACCTACTGTGTCCGGGTTGCAATGGAACAATTCGTCGGTACACATGTCGAGCTTAGTTAAGAGGACGGCCACATCAAACTCTGGATAAATATCCCTCTGCTGTGTTTTGACCGAATACAGATGGCGGGCCAAGTCACTGATGGCCTTGTAACCTTCGAATACATTCCGACCCTGATATAGGTGGATCTTCAGGTAAGGAGTGGCATCTCTACTCTGAAAGAAATTACAAGTTCATATAAAATTGAATATTTCCAGCGTGATAATTAACTATGATGCTCCATATTTTCTCTACTATTCTTTAAAGCATTTAGCTTTAATTTTTCTGCAAGTTTCTATTGGTCAAAAGAGCAGTGAATGCTAATATTTAAGAGGGGGTAAAATTTATTTTTCATTGTAATAAGTATATCATTTTGTTTGTCAAAAAAAGTGTACAAAACAATACTCTATTAAAATATTTTTAATGCTTAATAACAAGCTAACCGTATAATTTAATTACATTTGGGTTCCGTGTAAGTGCCACTTGGTTATTAATTTGTGAAAATTTATTAAATCATTCCATAACATTTATAGTAATGAATTTTAAATTTAAGAAAAAGTTAAAAATAATTAAAAAATTCTACATTTAGTATATTTATAAAAATGTGTTTTTCTTTTTCCAACTCTTATATTGCATGCAGCCTAGAACTGTCCTTAGAGTCAATGTATTCTAGAAGCCCCTACGTTGTCGCGTAATTTTCTGTCTTAAGGATCATTTTCCTCATATGTTTTGAAAATGACATGGCTTGCTTTTTATACTATGTAGAAGCGTCCTCATTGGTAGGAAATGTATCTAAGTGTATTTGGTAGGGAATATATCTACGTAGGCATTATACTGTTAGGGAATATCTAGGGAATATATTTAGGTACGTATATAACGGCAGGGAATACATCTAGGTCGTCATAAATTCTAGGTCCAGGGACTGTGACATTAAAGTTTAGTAAATAGTATACTTACCTTAAATACTACAATTTGAGATAATATCAGGCTGATTTTGGGGTCTGAAAGAGTCTTGAACCTTAGGTCAACCTATTAAAAAGTGTTTTTAAAATATTTAAAAATATAGCGAAATGCAAGTATACATGATAATAAAATTCACATATGTCGCAACTTAATTTGCAGAGCAAAGAATCAAGATCAAAAGAATGATTTTATATAAAGTAGTGGAAAATTTCGAATACGATCTGTTATCAATATTTTTTCGGACATAGAAATAAATTGTTTAACAACACTTCCACTCTTTTTCAAAATGTCTTCCGTCATGTTCAAACTGAAGATCGTATTTTTATCATTGAAAATTCGTACTCATGTGATAAAAATTCTACACTATTTCTACGGAAGAGGATTTCAACATTCAAAAACCGACCTAAGCTATTAACAGGGTTTTTCGAACTCTAGTTATCACCTATCAACATCTAAACCGTTATCCTCGTGCATTACATTGCGATCTTATTCACCAGATATTAATCCACATGGTTTCTACCTTTGGAATCGTATGAAAGCTTTGACTTACAAGAAAAAGCCAAAAGACCTTATTAGCCTAAAAAATGCTACGATTTACTCATTTTAAAAGCATAAGAAAGAAGGCACATGATTCTGTATCTGGCAGCTCTTTGATTTGTTGGGCTATTGTGTTGTGTGAAGGTTCGCACTTTTAAAACGCATATTAACTGCCTTTTCCATGTTCTCTTCAATAACGGTAACAAAAAAAAGTAGAACTTATCTGCACCGTGATAAAAGTTATTTCAATTAAATGTTATAGGTTAATTAAAACCAATACTGTAAGTACGTTTCTGAATGTTTTCTTACACATTTCTTTCCTCAAAATATATTATTCATTCTATGTGTGTATAGACTACACTGGAATGCTCGAGAAATGTTGGAAGTCTAAATTTCGAGGTCCAACACAAAGGTTTTAAAACTGTCCAACTTCAAGAAGTTTTAAGGAGTAAAGAAATATTTAACGTCTGCAATTGTTGGTGTAAGGCTCTTCGTATTATTGGGTTAATTCACTCGAGTGCTTTTTCAGATTTAAAAATGCACGCAGAAATAAATATTGGCAAAATGTTTTATATTAATTGATAGAGAATATAATAATCTACAACATAGCGTATTTTGATTTTTTTTATTTTTGTATATTTTCAGACAGATTTCCAAAAATAGACATTTGCACATGACTTGATTTTGTTGGCATACTGCGAGTTTCCTTAGTTGAATTTACATACCAGGCAGTAATATAACAAAAACTTTTATAAAAAAAAGTCAAATAAAAATATAATTTGCATTCTACTGCTTTTCTTGCAACTCTTGCAGCGATAACCACAAATTCATAAACAATATACAAGTTTTGAAAACCAATCACGATGGTTAATTCGAATATCACAGTACTTCAGGCTAGAAAAAATAACCGATGAGATTAACTTTCAGTGGCCGACCAATTTTATTTGAAAATCCAACAGATATGATCTACGCGACCATGCTCACTAACTATGGCAAGAACCGATTTACTGATAGGACATTTTTTTTATATATGACATTTACAGAAACAAAGGTCAACCATACCGCTGGAGGTGAATTTTCTCTGGCACAGGTCATAGTCAGAAGTTAGAGGTACTTCTATTAGGTCAACGTTTAAACATTGTGAGCATTATCCAGAACATAATGAGTAATTTTATTCGGAAAACTTCCAGATTTAAAAGGAGCTATTCGCAAAGTAACGAATACTTTTATATAGACAACTTAACAAAATTGTAAGCAGTTGCCAGAAAATGGCAGCCACTTTTATACGGTTAGCTTCCAAAATTACTGGCACTGACCAGGAAGTAACGGGAACTTTTATATGGTCAACTTCCAAATTTACAGTCAGTGGCCAGGAAATCACGGGCACTTTTATACGGTTAGATTCCAAAATTACGGGCACTGACCAGGAAGTAACGTAACTTTTATACTGTGAAATTCCAAATTTACGGTCACTGGCCAGGAAATCACGGCCAGAAGTTTACGGCCACATTCGTAAAATCAGTCAGAATGTTTTACGGGCAAAATGTATTTTAACGGGCAATGGACGGTCCCTGGGCTGGCGGTCACTGCCCGTAATTTTGCGAAGAAATTTTTTACAGTGCAAGATCCTTTTCTACGGTAAGCTGCGCCAAACCAGGTTTTAATATACAGTCTAAATTTTGAAATGAATAAAATTCGTGCTATAGAATAGTAGTACGAATTTAATTCAAATGTCATTGAAAAGGCAATGTCTTTTAAGAAATGAATAAGTTAGAATGAGGACTCTTTCCAAGTAGGAAAGACAAACTGAAATCAATGGCATGAAAAATTTTTAAACTGATTCTTAAAAATAGAACAATTAAAAGGTGGCGTATGGCTAGAGGAACATCACATGGACTGGCGATTGGTGGAAAAATAGCAAGTATTTCCACTCTAAACCCTTTGGTTGAGCACGTCGACGTGGGTCAAAAAAATAAAAAGTTAAAAAAGATCAGCAAGTATCTGTGCGTAAGAGGCGAGTGACCAATGCGGAAGACTTAAAAATCACAAACTTACGGGTAAAGGACGATATCCATTGGGTAATAATGGAATTTACTTCGTAGATTTTGTTATCCACTGCCTGATCGTATTCATTTTGCCAAGGATTCAGAACCCATTTACGTAGTGAGCCCTTTATATCAGCATAATCAACCACATCGAACATTTGTGAAAAAGGTAAACTTTGTTATTTCGCTATGTTAAGACGCGGGTACATTTGAGAGTAGAACGGTTAGCGAACGGTCCGTTAAAATTATTTTCACAACGAACCAACCGCGAACTGTAAGAAAGAAGCGAACCCACCATGAACCATCAGCTCACTTGTCCGTCGCTAATGAAGAAGGGGGAGTCTTTAGAAGTGCTTAGACTCTAGTGTCTTATCTTCTATTTCTATCTGAAATAAAGGATGCGATCTAGCTAGATCGGAGGTTCACGGGGAACGACGAACTACACAAGAAACGTCACTAGTGTGAACTGCTTATACCTTTGGTTGGTTGTTTTATGGCGCCAGAGCCATATTTGACAGTACTGCTCCAAACACAATTTGTAATTTATGCCTTTGTGTTCGCCGAAATACCGACAGGATTTGGATCGCCGCAAATGGTTCGCGAACCTTTTATCTGGCGAAAGAAACTCCGTCCGAACTTGCGAAGTGCATATGCGCCTTCATAATCATACATCCTCTCAAGTTTGACTATACTTATAATAAACTATTCTTTTTCACAACTAATTTATGGCAAGTAAAATCAACAGTAAATTATTTTAAAGAACATTTCGGTTAAGAGCCCTCGACAGTTTACTGTCAGTTTGTGTACTAATCCGTTTGCTACCTATTTTTAATATTACTTATCTATATTACACTATACTTAAAATTTCAACATTATATCAGTTAGAAATACCAGTTACTTGGTTACCAGTAACCTTCCCCCTCATACATCCAGTCGTCAGATATTCCGATGGGCCACTAGCTAAAGTATTTTACAATTCTTTGTTAGCTATCTTCACATTTTGTATTTTCACTTCACATTATCGTTGAACTTCGACGTCAAGTTTACCCAAAAAATATTGGGACTTTAACAAAAAAAAGTTTCAAGAACTAATTTGAATTTCCACTCACCCCGTTCAAGAAGCTGACGTAATATCTCCTTATTTGTGTGTCGCTGAAACCATGAGAAACGTGCATGGCGTAGGTGTCGTAGTCCACCATCAGGAGAACTTCGGGCCACGCATGTAGAGGCCGCTTATGGTGACGCCGATCGTCAGCATAATCGATGTTGTTGAGCACGTCATCCAACGCCACTGCAAGTAGACATCGTTTTCAGGACAAAAATTTAAAGGGGTAAGGTAATTGTAACTTCTAGTCCAAAGCATCGTAGCATGATTGTATTCTAGAATTGACTCGTTTGGCTTCAAGATTAAATTAAAAAAAATATTGTATAGCAAAGATAAGGTAGACACAAAAATGCATTTAATGTCGTCGCATCGCGCGTGAGTATAAATCCATTAACTAAAACAATGAAAAGTATTGCGGTAAAATACTTAAAAATATCTTTAAAAACTTATTAAAATTAGAGAAAAATAAAATTAGCATCACTGAAAAGTTAATTGAATTTTATAGTGGTATGAAACTGTTTTTGTTTTGCAATAATCTACTCTAATGTTATTGAGGAAAAATTTTAGATTTTTAATTAAAAATTAATCAAAATGTTAATTCAAATTTTGAAAAAAAAACCCTGTGCCCCGAAAGTTACAACGTGCCAAATTTTAGTAGCTTTAGACCCTGTAGAAAGTTTTTAATGATTTTTACATCGTGTACTGCTCTGCGTTCGACTTTCTCGTAAAAACGTTTACACTATACCAGTGGTTCCCAACCTGTGGGCCTCGGATAACGTATTAGTGGCCGCGAAACGCTAGCCAGGGGAGCTTCAAGAGGCTGCACTCATTTTTGTTTTTGTTTTATGAAACAATATATTTTTATTCCTTTTATAGTAAGCTTCACTAATTATCAGCATATACGGGCATATAATATACAGGGTGACCGAGAATTGTGTAACATATTTCCCTAATAATGTTACAACTGCGTTTCTTTTTTTAATGAAAGCGCATTTCAAAAAAAAATTGTTTAGATAGGAAACGCGCCGATACAGTGGTCTAGGTGGCTGTAAATTATTGAAAATCCCCCATTTTTGAGAGCCATTATCAGCGAAAATATAAAGCTCGAAGAAAAATAAAAGCGTGCATTTGTAAGGAATTTTACGCTCTTTAATTTGTTCATTCACACGTAGTGTGAAAACTGAATATTTTTTTTGAGATATTCAAAAAAAAACAAACAGGAAACCAGAAAACGCGCATCGGCTTCTGCCGATCGGTAGCCATTGCATACGGAATTCTCTCGCTGTGGTAAATTTAAAACTCGCTGCGTTACCTATGTGATTACCTATCTGAAAAAAAAAAAACCTTTGATTTGCTCTCTCATTTAAAAAAATACTTTAGCTGTGACATTATTAGGTTTTTTTTATTAATTTTTGAAACGTGTCCCACAATTCTCAGACACCTGTATATATGTATTATGTGTTTGCATTTTTTACTTGGATATTTAGTCAGTTGGCCTCAAAATACTTTTTATACAACAGATGGTCCTCAAAACCAAAAAGTTTGGAAACCGCTGCACTATACGATCAAAGTATCTGGACACTTTTGGATTTTCCCATTTTTTAGAATTTCTCCGGAAAGGCTAGACCAACTGCCCTTGAACTTCGACCATGTAAAGAATCGACTAATTCACATTTTGCAGTGAAGATTCGGTCACGAGGGCATTTAAGGGACCGACTAGAAATTGATGAAGAAAAATCTGGGGTCACCCCATTCCAAAGAAAGATAATGATTTACACATTTCATCAAATGATTTCTTAATAAGGACATTGCTTACATGCATTTTCGTAAAAATAGCAAGTATATTCTGGAAGACAAAGGTTTTTCCTAAAAAATCTCAAATTTTCCCGCATGTTTTTCGCTTACAATATGCAGAGTTTTGCGGCAAATTTTGAGCAACTTAAGGAATACTTAACAGTGTGCAAAAGAAACATTGTATTAAAATTTAAAGTAAATACCTTGAATATTTGAGGAAATATGACTATTTGTAATAAATACATTTTAACTGCGAATGTGTGAAACATGGCGTAATTTTTCTTTCACAACTTCGAAGCCAGATATCTGAGGAAGCTTATGTAAAAATTCCAGTCGAATATCATTAACATTTATAGAGACATCGGCATTGCAGTAAGCAGAATTTCTGCTTCCCTCTAAGAGAAACAAAATAATGAGGGGTTGTTCCACAATTTGATATTTATTAAACCTGAATCTTCGGATAGTAATCGTCGAACGGCAATTTAAATTATGAATTTTATTTATAAGTATGCCTGGACATTCAACATACTCAATCTTTAATAAATTCTATAAAATTATTCGAAAATTCAAGTTTAAAAAAACAATTTGTGGAAAACCCCTCATTACTTTCTCTTGGAGAGAAGCAGAAATTCTGCTCACTGCAATGCCGATATCTTTATAAATTTTAATGGTATTCAACTGAATTTTTATAAAAGTTGCCCTATATACGATATCCGGCTTTGCAGTTATGGAAGAAAAATTTTTCTACATGCACAGTAAAAAATTTAGTACAAATACTCATTTTCTCTAATATTCAAAGTATTTACTTCAAATTTTATGTATTACTTCAAGAAATTGTCGAGTATTCTGCAAGTTTTGCATAATTTGGTTGAAAACTCTGCATGTTATAAGCAAAAAATATGCGGGAAAATTTTGAATTTTTAAAGAAAACATCTTCCAGATTTCGGTGCTATTTTTATGAAAATACATGTAAGCAATGCACATATTAAACATAAGCATTGATGAATGGTACAAATCATTAGCATTTTTCTGTGAAATGGGATGATCCGAAATCCCTTTTCGTCTTCATCAATTTCTGGACGGTGACCTAAATGCCCTCGTGACCGAATCTTTAATGTAAAATGTGAGTTAGTCTATTCTTTACATGATCGAAGTTCAAGGGTAGTTGGTCTAGCCTTTCCGGAGAAATTCTAAAAAAATGGGAAAATCCGAAAGTATCCATATACTTTTGAACATATATTGTACTTACACTATATGGCATATTTTTGTGTTTAGCTTCTAAGCACAGGGAAGAGATTCGAACCTGCATTTTTGTGTTTAGCTTCTTAGTATAGTGAAGCACGCAATTTGAGCATGCATTTTTGGAAAGTACATCTTCCCATTGACCAATAGGGTGCAAAATTTCATTCAGATCTACAATTTCGGTGCCAAACCCGCATGCCATATTTCATTTATCTAGTTCAGCGTTTTTGAGTCGTCGCATTCTTATACATATGAATGCAGACTGTCAGACAGTCAACCCGTTGATGGATTTGATCAAAAATTCGATTTCTACAATTCTGATGATAAAGCTAATGCCAAATTTCATTCATTTAGCTCGTTGCCTTCTAAATTCAGACACACACGGACAGACAGACTTGGCGACTTCCCATTGATGGATTTCAGAAACTAGATAGACACGACAAATTGTTTGTAAAGATGGTTCCGTATTTTTAAAGTTTAAACGATACTGTTCAACTTTTAAAGAAGCGTCGACAACATAGTGTTCGAAGATGTTTATCACTTACACGAAGAATGCTGAAGCCTTCATGGTTTGATTTAATGGCGCAAAAGCCATTTTTTGCCATGCTGCGTCAATGAAGCCTTCATGGATCACCAACTGATATTGGTCTAACAGAAATTGTGCTATACAGTTCCGTTCTGTCTAGCGTTTATCAACTTGAATACCAAAATAATATACGAGTAAGCACCCATATATATCCTATGCATGTGGCACTTAATTGAAAAGCTGTCATTAGTTGTATTCTCTTTCTTTCATCACCTTAGCTCCAACGCTTATGAAATTATAGAAAATGGCACGGGGGAGATTTTCTTTTCCTTATATCTCCGGACACACTGAATCTATCTTCGCCTTCAAGCTTAGATGACAGGAAATTTTAAAAATTACATTTGATACAGATGTACAGTTTTTGTGATCGCATACTAAATTTTAATAGTTAAAAATATAGGTGACATGCTAAATGTTATTAGCCTTGCTTTCTCAGTTTCCAATTTATCGTATTTACAGTCTCGGAAAATAATTCTAAAACTTGTTTTTCTGACTCAGAAAGGTCCAAGACGTGCAGATTCATCAAAATTTCGAAAACGTATTTTTTTGATAATTGCACACTTTCTATTTGTAATTCGAATACGAGAAAGAAAGGAACACCTGCATATTCTATCTTAGGAATGCAAGTACGTACATCTCTTGTTCCGTACAATTTATGATCCAAAACCCAAATAATCGTTTCCCGTCTGCCCTTATATTTTGTATACTCCCTTCAGATGTTTGACCCGAAAAGGGAACCATCTATTTTGCTCTCAAAAAGAAAAATTCTGCTTGCCTCTATTTTAACACGAATCTTAACATAGAAGCAAGAAATAATGGCGCAAAATCAGTATAAAAATAGAATACAAATAGACACCGAAAACTAGACTTGGACGAGAGCTATTAATTTTTTTACAATATTTGTATTTTAATTTCTCGTCTATACATGGAGAAAATATTGTAATTGTACAAAAATTCAACCTCAAGATTTCAGTGAATATTTAAGTTTTAGATTTTCCTAACTTCGAAAAAAAGTTTTTGGAATTAAGTCTGCCAGTCGGTCTGTGAACATAATAGCTTAATAATTTTTTTTTAAATTTTCATCTAATCAAATTGAAATTTTGCAGGTATTAATAGGAACACTATACAAGACGGCACAGAACATTTCACTGCAATATATTTAATTATTTGAGTTATAGGTATAAATGTACCCTCTTTCAATAACAATTAATGGCCTTTATGATGAATGTTCCAGGTGCTTCAATTTTGCTAAATTTTATGACATTTTATATAGGTATAAAAACAAGTATGGAGAAGAAATTTTGGGATTCATATAGAAGTTATTTTGTTATTAAACCTTAAATATTTTCTTCCATATCAAGAATTGGGCATATTTTTTTCCCGAAATTAATAGTTTCGGGTTATTACGTATCTTCATTGTGAAATTACTTTCTGAAACATAAAAATTACAGTTTTTGTTTGAAAAGGGCTAGAATAACTAATAAAATATTAAAGTGATTTCGAGTAATTTTGGAGCACCAGGAACATTTATTATAAAGGCCATTAATTGTTATTAAAAATTACATTTATAACCATAACTCGGAAATAAATATACGCAGTGAAATTTTGTGTATCGTCTTATAAAGTGTTCCAATTAATGCTTTATAAATATCAAATTGATTAGTTGAAAATATAAAAAATTGACATCGAAGGTCCCTGGTCGCCTTAATAACGTACGATCTAGATAACTTTTGGGATATGGTTTTATTACTAGAATCGTTGATCTGTAAAATAATTTGTATCAAATCCGTCAACGCGTTGATTGTCTGTCAATCTGTCTATTCGTGTTTAAGTGGGCGTTCTCAACAAGGTGGACGGGCCAGATTTAGTATACGATATTTACAAAAAAGTTGTAGATCTACATGTCTGATATTGGGGCAAATCCCTCAAAGCATATACTCTCTGTTGGCCTTTGTGTATGAGAGCGATAATTCAAAAACACATACAGCTAGATAAATGAACTTTGGTACGAGGTCTTGACAACCAAATCTACATCCACAAAAATTGAACCCGATTGTGAAAAGGAAGCGCTACTGTTCTAAAATGGATAATCAGTTCTTTATATAACGAAGGTACACACAAAAACCGCTATACTGTATAAGCATACTATTAAGTCGAGGGGAGAACACTTCCGCTGGTCACGCCCGTGCAAATACATTTTAAGCTGTTATAAAAGTAGAAGACTGAAGTAGCAACATAATGCAAGCGCGTGGAATACATGAATGCTTCCTTTCTCCATAGTGTTTCTATTACTTGCAACAAAGACGCATTTCACATGAAAAGCGGAAAATAAGGGCGACTTCTTATGAGAACCTTTGAGGGAGGTCTTCGACTTCACTGCACTGCTGTACACAATGTGGCAACCACGTTTAGTTGTAGCTGAAGAGGAGTATCCAAAAAAATTGTTCGCATCATTTCCAGAAGAGTTAAGTCCATCTCCGCTCTCATCTGAGAAATTCCAGTCGTATACGCAATAGTCTGATAGAAAATTAATGTCCGGCGGCGCAGGTTTTATGATCAGGTCGTCACCAATCACACCATCCTGAAAGAAATGAAACAGAAGCTAGTCAAATTCTCGTCAGCTAGGCGAAGGTAGATTCCTTTTTATACTAAAGCAAAAAAGTATTGCAAAATCTTGGGCGAATTAGTTTAGTTCAATTAACTTCCCGTTATTAAGACATAAGTGTTATTTTGGACAGACCTCGTCATTGAGGGTCGTGGTCAGATGTCGAGGACGGCGTCTGGATCGATAAGCCCTCTCCAAACGCATACACCACACCAACGGGAGGACGTTTGGTCATCGCAAAATTTTGTATGCCTCAGACACATGAGCATGAAGAATCTGTCATGGAATCGAGTATCGAACCCATAACCCTCCAATCGCGAAGCCGAGACTACCACGAGGCACAGTGGCCTCGTACTTGCAGAGAGTTAGGAACAACAAAATTTCAAAGTACAGAGTGCTTACAAAAGAATACCCAATTGTGAAGGCTACGATGACAAAACTAAAGAAGTTACAACCTTGTTGGACAAATTAAATCAAAAATAACATTTTAGAGTTTATAAAGTTATAAGTGTTCAACGTGACAACCAGCAGAAACACGAACGATATCTAGTCGATCGTAGAACCCATTCCACACTTTTTTCACCATATTCGGCGTTACAGTTTGGATGGTTACAGTTATTCGCGTTTTCAGTTCGTCAATGTTCGTCCGTAGTGGCGGAAAAACGCTTTACGTAGTACCAAAGACGGAAAAAGAATCGTATGTCCTAATCATCGAACATCCTTCGGAGATTCGCGTTACACTTTGACGGTTGCATGAGGATTAGCTGCATCCTATATGTATGCTCGTAAGGCCCGCGACACCAAATAAAGAATTCTCTCAAAGATCGCTCTCCAAATAAAGTACTTATAAACTTCTAATACACTACTATTCTTAGAATGGTGAAGTTACTTGTTTTGTTGAGGCTGTGTCGGCGACTGGATAGCCAAAGTGGGGGGATTTATACAGGGGTGGCGCCAGAGCGGGGACCGTGGGGCCAGGGCCCCCCTGTCGAGGAAAATTTTGTATCCCGTCAGGGGAAATTTTTGTACGGGGTATTCAACTGTAGTACGTAAATAATAATCTGGCGAAAATTTGAGACCAATTTCATTAAACTCGTCCCCCCGTCGGGCAAATCGGGCCCCTCGTCGGGTAAACTCTAGCGCCATTCCTGGATTTATAGACATCAGAAGTACCCTGGAGAATGGGGGGTAAACAATAAAATTTAAAAATTTGGTTACAAAATTGGCCAGCTTTCCCCGACACTATTGCCCTTTTATAATTCATAGTATTTGTTAGGTAACGCGCAATTGAAGCGCCATCTACTGGCCCCGACATCTAATCAACCATTACCAACTTTGATCGGAGGGAAAGCAGCCGCCCACCTGAGCAGTGGCTCGTATTCGATCTGGTGATCAAAACACATCATCTGCCCTTGCAGAGTGTTAATTTGTGAACTATCTAAAATCCGCCCCTGCGGAACTATGGTAATTCTAATAACAATCGCCCTTGCGGAATGATTATCTGTTATTCACCCTCTCCAGCGGTGAAGTAGTCGGAAGGAAATTACCCAACTAGTGTTTTATTGTTTACTATATGTTGAGTGTCAAATAAATTTATTTTTCTAATATCGACGACTTTTCTATGAATAACACTCAACAGTATTATTATAAATCCACAGGAAGGAACCGACCAGATAAGATTTATGATTATACAAAACCCTCTCAGCGTAAAGATGAAATACAAAAGTCCGCAAAATGTGTGTATGATGGCGTTTCCCCCAAAGTCGCCGTGGCACTGTGTTGAGTGGAGATACAGCCCTTTAAAGTTGGGACACTCTCTTTGTAAATACACTGCAAATATTTGATGCCTTTATCTATGAAGAGTAGGGTTAGCCACTCTTAACTTCCAAGGGGTAAGTAAAAAAAGTTCAATACAAATATAAGAAATACTGTTCCTGACTCGCGAAGAATCTAAGAAACAAGCGAGGAAGTTATTCCAGGGATGAGCGGAAAATAGCTATTTTGAGATTACTGTTCACTTTAACTCTTTTCGCACTTTTATATGTCGAGTCCGTTCCTGTATTTTACAGAATGATGGTATGCAGTGTTTAAAATAAAAATTGCATTTCAAAATCTCTTTCATGCTGCCATTGAACATCATCCGAATATAACCACAAAAAAAAGTTGGGAATAAATAAGTAAGGTTGACAAAATCATATCTCCCCGTTTTGTTTTCAAAAATTCTCAGAAATAACTGCAATACTTTTGAGCAGAGATCTAAAAATTTATCATAAACATGGTCAATATATGGTTTCTTAAAAAAAATGATACGACCCGACAGTATCTAGGTTGACTGACGACGACCTTCTAACTTTCGCAAACGACTTAAATATACATGTACGAGACGGCAAATTATTTTCTTAAAGCAAAAGGAAAGTCATATTAGGTGGATTTATTGAGGAAATTTAATGAAGTTCATTTGTTTGCTAGGTAAAAAATTAGGTGTACGTGAACAGAACGCTGATCGAAGGTCACAGTCGAAAAAATCTCACAATATTTATTTAAAAAATTATTTAGTAAAATTAGACAATTTTTTTAAAATTAAAAAATTATCTAATATTTGTTAAGTTTTTAAAAATTAAAAATGACCTGCGTATACTAAATTATTTTAAATAATATATTTACATGCTTATTATTGTTTAAAAAAATTCATTCGACATACCAATGATTTTTTCCATTTTCAAAGAAACTTTTTTGGAATTGAAAATACTAATAATTTTGAGAACTTTAAGATGCAATGTAAGTCAAGAACCATGGTTCCTTCTTCGGCAATTTTATCGACTGAACAAATAGGCTCATCTCGTGATGCAGCAAATGTACGCGCCAATTCACTTTTTGAAACTCATTGTATTTTTTCAGAAGGAAAAAGGATACGGCATTACGAACAGGACCTTGCGTGTCCTTGAGACAAAATTTTCAAAATGCTACACAGAATAATTTATTGGTTATTTTGCTTTTATTACATTGCTATAATTTTTATAGTAGAACGTGATGAATAATTAAATTATATTTATTAAGTTAACCGTTCAATCGCACAAAATAGTTAATAAATGAAATAAAGAATCGTTTCCTCACCGTTTCATAAAATACAATTTGGTCATTGACTTATTAGGAATAAGGTTAATGTGGTTTTATTTTTTATTTTCTTACATGTTTTATTTCAAATTCGTTGATCTTATCCGTTAAAATTCAAGGAAACAAAACGTATGTATGTATAGTATGTATGTCCATTTTATCTTCTCACGAACGCCGGAACGGAGAAGCGCGCGGAAAGTACCAAAGATGGGGAATAATCCAGGGAAGCCATTTCGGCAGTAAATTCCGAAATTTTAATTAGTGAAAAGATATTAATTAAAACTTAATTTTACAAAATACTTTTCATTGTCTTCGATACTTTATAACAATACTTAATTGTTACAGCGTACATCTCAAAAATTTTATTTTATTGTTGAAGTCGTTTACTTTAAAGAACATTGTTACAACAACAATAAAAAATGACGACAGAAATAAAAAAAAAATGTATTGTTGAAAGTGTATAAATTCTTTTTTTTATCCCGTGATATAACGTTCAACCAATCATTTTAACGAAATTAAAAGGGGTGTTTAGTTTCTGTAAAGTTATGATCCGAAAGATGTAGATTAGTTATGTTAGTGATTTTAATCATTATTCATTGATTTGATCAAGTTTAAATATTTGTTGAAGCTTCTATTTTAAGCTGATATTTGGAAGTTACTATTTTTGCTTTGTTCAATTCTCGCTTTTTCCGATGCCTAAAAGAAAAAGAGGAATTACAGGGGATGTTTCCAGTAGACGGGAGGCAATTAGAAAACGTGAAAGGAGAGTGGTTGAAATTGAAGAAGAAAGAAGCCGCCGATTGTCAACTATGGCACAACGTGGCCAGGACAGAAGAGCGGAAGAAACAGAAGAACAAAGAAATAGCCGATTGTCAGACATGGCACAACGTGGGCAGGAGAGAAGAGCCGAGGAAACAGAAGAACAAAGAAATAGATGATTGGCAGTAATGGGACAACGTAGCCAGCAGAGAAGAGCCGTAGAAACAGAAGAACAAAGAAAAGAGAATACGTTTTGGGGGGAACGTAACGTTTACGTTAGCGACAATATATGTAAAAAAAATAAATCGGAGGAGGGCATATGAAAATTAGTAATAAAAAGACTAGATTTGAAAGAATATTTACATTTCTTGGAGAAAGTAAGTGACAATATTTGTTGAAAAAAACGGAGCCGGGCATATGAAAAAATATGTAACCGAAGGCCTCACGTGATCTCACTTCTCTCCGCTCGGGAATATCCCATTATTCAAGATTGCCCGTGCAACGCCGGGTCGTGCAGCTAGTAATATCATAAATTCATTTTTTGGTTAATTCGGATTCGATAGAAAAAAATGGAATGAGAGGGTAAATCTTTCTTGAATAATGATTTAATATCAAGTAATTTCTTTTTTTGTTTTCTATCTTGAGAGAGAGAATGTTTCTGCAGATACGGCGTAATTGGCAGGAGTGGCGTATTTTTGCGTAAACGTTGTGCTTTGACTGCACGATTGTATCGAGGGTTCCCTTTTCCCCGAGAAGTCCTTTTTTACAACAATGGAACAGTGGCGTACCTACATAAAATGGCGCCCAGGGCAAATACCGAAACTGCGCCCCCCTTTTTTTCTTTTGAAATGTGATCCTCATTTTCTTTTCGGAAACTTTATGCCGGGGTGTGCAAAGATTAAAAGTGGATATAACTTAAAAAATAACATAAAACATTGAGTTGATAGGATTTACACATTACAGATTTTTTAAACAAAATTTCGTTGAATTTTCACAGAGAATTTGGTGCATTTTAACCTTAATCCCTTAGATGTAGCTTAAATAAGAAATTCAAAGTTTGTAAGAAACTTTAGATATATTAGAAATTTATAAATAAATGGTGCATTCCATTTATCTCGTATTTGAAAAATATAAAATGTGCACAAATCTTTTAATACATTGAAAAAAAACACACACATATGAATAATAATGGAAAAAATATGTACATTACTTATTTCCCCATAGTGAGTAGATAAAAACCCTAAATATCGAAGTAAATGTTTTGCTAATACAGATAAAATCATACAAAAAAACTTTAGTGACTAATACATTTAATAATATTCACAATATAATTCATCATCATATAATTTCATATATATCTTTAAATTTATTAATCAAAATTTACAACTAGTAAATTTAATGTTTTATCTAGCATCTTATGACAAAGTTAAAATTTATTACATGTAATTAGGGGATACAATATTGCAGGAAAAAAAAATGCAGATTCAAACAAGAATTAAAATGATTACGTTATTAATTTATTTATGACGTGAAAAATTGTACTTCTTTATTATTTTAGTAGACAAGAAACAGAATTATAAAAGTGTAATTTTATAAATTGAGATTCATTCATTTTATGCGGTGTACAACTGAAGTTAACAAAATTGCCATTAGGAATTTCTTATTTTATATTTGAATCAAATTAGAAGATTAAAAATGTTTAACTTGATAATAGTATAATAATTTAAATTTTTTCGGATTTAATGTATTTTGCAAAACAAACGGAGGGGGGGATCTGACAGAAAAGTTATAAGTCTGCTTGCTGGAACGAAACTGTTGAGATCAAACTTCTAAATGCCGAAAGTTTCATGGGCAAAGACATTCCAGATTTTATCGAGTCTAAAGCTTGAACTAGACATCTTAATTATAACTAAAACATTAAAATTGAAGTAATCAGTCTGAAATTTAAATTTTGAATAAAATTTTCTAAAATAAATGAAAATATATACATTATCAACATCATATCCAAAAGAACTTCAGGCTTGGGCATGACGATAATCATTTCTTAGAATTAATTATTATCATGTTGAGGACAATAAACTTCGAAACTATCTTTTCGCAATATACAAAAAAAAAAAAGTATATGGAAAAGGCATAATTTATTTGAACATCATTTTTTGAGGAAAAAATCTGCTGTAAACGTAGCAGAACATTTGAGATATACTTCATAATTTAAATCTTCTTACACGCTTATTTAATTCTTTAGCATTTTAGAAAATATTTTCTATTTTAATGAATATTAATTTTTTTTCAGTGTCAATTTAAGATCTGTTTGCAAGGTCTGCGAGATCTGTTTAATTTTTACCAGCAATTGCAAAACTTTACGCGGTTCTCTCTCCCTCTCTGTCTCTGTCTTTTTTTTTTTTCGTTTGGCAGAACAATTGCATCTAGGTTTTGTGAAATAAAAATTTAAATTAAACACTATGGCATTTTGGTCATGCGGGTTATACAAATTTTCAGTACTAAAAACGTCTTTTTAAATTTTCTGGCGAGCATTTTACACTACTCAAAAAATGGCGGTATATTTTCCGTTCTTCATTCTTTGCTGATTGAAAATAAGTGACACTTCTGCTAACCGTTTATGACCAATTTCCGAAGAAGCTGACAGTCTTTATGAAGGATGCATACCGTGAAAAACCATAGCAAACATCGGGTCAGAAGAAAGAAACAGGAACCCTGCGGAGATAATTATCCCTAATCATCTTCCCTTATTTCTCACCCCATCAAGAAACTAATTTTTGTCCCGGTAGGGTGGGAGCTCTAAACGAGTTTTTAATTTTGCGATGAGGGTTTCGGTCAGAAAATCTCTGAAGTATAATATTACTTGTTATTTTGTCGCAACTTGAGGTTCCCGGGTTGTAAAAATGACTCCATCCTTAGAATTTCCCCACACTTTGTTGAAACTATTTCAATTTTTAAGAATCTTGGGAATAAGAGCTTCAAAAAAATCCTACTTTTATATTAAATGCAACCAATTAATTCCTTAATTTTGCTCCCCTTTGCAATTGCGCCCAGGGCGCTTGCCCCACCTTAGTTACGCCACTGCAATGGAAACAGGATCAATTACCCTCAAGCATACACCATCCCAGAAAACCGCAAGTCCCGTTTCAGTGTTGACCCCATGCGGTTACACAGGGTTTCTGTATTTTAAATTGGCGAAAGAAAATCTAGAAGGGACCAAACCGCCAAGTAAAAAAATCGCCCACCCTGAAAATTTCACTTCTTCACTGATTTGACTGAATCGGATGTAGCGCCCCCTAGCGAACAAAAAGAGTATTTTAATGATTTCAATGTATTTATTCAGTTTATAATTATAATGAAGTATCAATGCAAACAAAATAATGCAATATATTGTGGAAAAAGGTACTTTGTAGATCGACACAAAGTTTCAAAGCAGTTAAATGTTTTTCTCCCAAAAAGAAATACGCGTTTTGAATTATTAATTACATCCCTCTTTGAGTATTTATTTTGACCTTCGTATAATTTTTATAGAGAAACGGCTTTCAACTAATTCTAGAAGAATATTTCTGTGACAATCATATGAAATTTTGTAATCTTCAGCGAATTTTTTCTACCCCGTACTATGGTTTCGGTGGAGCCATTCGCTTCATCTTTTTGCGAAGACAGCCTTAAATAACGATTATAAAATACGTATATAACTTGCTTTGAAAATAAAAGTCATCTCTATTTGTCTTACCATTTGAAGTTCCCCATCAGTCCCGTGACGTATAGTGACGGCTGCCATCTGAACTAGGTCTATGTATGGAGTTCCGGGATCTTCGTCCTGAAAAAGATCCGAACCAGTTATAAGCAGGATTGCTTTTGTTCTTGTGAAAAGTCTCTGCGACTTTAATTTTACTGCTAAGAATAAACACTGTGCAATCAAAAATCGCAAAATACACTGCTCACAAAAATTATGAGATATTTCAAAATAAATATGAAGCGATAAAATGAGAATTATTATCGATTGTTTTATTGACCAGAAAAGCAAACGACAAGTCAAAGAAAGTTATTCTATCGCACAAACTGAAGACTGTCGTGATTGAGTAGTATGCGACATATTGGTGTGTGTGAACAAATACAAGTCGCACATTGACTATTCAATAGGATGTAGGATCACTCAAGACTGCCATAACACACCGACAATCATCGAGGCATGGGCAGGATTAGATTGTCCAGCAGTTCTTGTGGGATCCGCTGCCACTCCTGCAGCAGGGCGATTTCCAGCTCAAGAAGTATGGTTTGAGGCCCAGTTTTACCCTCCAGTGCATAATCGAACAATTTTTTTGATTTGTCGTTTAAAGCAAACGAACTGAAACTTATGTAATTGTTTAATAAAAATATCAAATGCTTTCTTTTTATCTCTTCGCATTCATTTTGAAATATGCCCTAATTTTTTTGAGCAGAAAGCATATTACCTTTAAGGAAGTAAAATGAATTGTTGGAGTTAAATAATAGTGGAAGCGGGTGGGTGGTGGTAATAATAATAGAAATTTGTTACTAAGCAAAACATATCAGTACACTGCACGACACATTCAACATTACTTTGAAACATATCACGCTGCGTAAAATTTATTAGCATGGAGAGCCAACCCTCAATTCCATCGAGGGTGAGAAGAGAGAAAGCAAAAGGTAGAAGATTGAGAGTAAGACAAATAGGAAATGAGGCTAGATCGCTAGGATACCTTGAGGTTGTGGTTCCTATTTATATGTAAAGAAGATGTGCCCCTGATGGCACCTGTATTGGAGGAGATGAATACCCGATAATATTTATAAAAGCGCGTTTACACTTGCGAACCGGTCGCAAGCAGCTGATTCGCTTGTTTGGATGTTTTTTTTCAGCGTCGGACGAAAAGTTCACGTACCGTTCCGGGCGATACTGTCGATATTTTCGTGAGCACAAGAGGTATCGTAGTTCACATTAGGACATGTTCGTATGTAGCTCGTCGTTCCTCAAGAACCTCCAACGAATCTGCAGGATCGAATAATTTATTTCATCTAGAAACGGAAGACAAAATACCTTCGAGTGTAAGCGCTTCCAAAGGTCCTTCTCCGTTGGCGACTAAAAAGTGATGATTGTTGGTTCGCTCCTTTTCGATGATTAATTGTGAAAATTATTTCAACGAACGGCTCGTGAATGATTCGAGAATAGTTCGGCTCGCAAGTGTAAATGCGCTTTGAGGGTACGTAAAGGACAGTTTTACCAGCACCTTCTTAAAGGTGGAGACGCCGTGACAATCATTCAGCGGAGACCCTTAAGTGGGAAAGGTTTGGTAATTGTTATCGCAGAGGTTTTACAGGCGCTGTCCAGATGTGAAAGTGTTCAACTGACCAGATATGGTTGGGATGCATTGGGAAAATGCGAAGGAACTTTAAAGACCAAAACTGTTACTGGACATCGCGAACTCGGATGAATTCTGGCAGAGACTGTCCAAGCGCGAATCCAGTGGGCACTCAGGCGTGAGATACAAGTATCTAATCTCTAAATATAATGATGGGAACTATCCCAACTATGGGAACTGCGCATACCTTCCCTTTATATTTTCTTAATAAATATTTATTCTACATTCAATGGTTGTGCATATTTGAAATTTGACTCCAGTATGTCACAAAACCTATAAGCGAGTTATTGTTTTATAGCACAAGGGCCCAGACAGGCTATGCAGTGTCAGTTGATGGTGAACGTCCTCGAAACCGGGATTGCATTGCACTACTCTGGACATAATAGGAGCCCACATAATCCTACCGAGATCACGTCACGGTCAATCATATTAGTAAGCTATAATTAACTCGCTAAAATTCGGGTAAAATAAGGCCTGTGAAGAAGGGGCTCTTATTGCGCCGAGCGACTGTCTTGAAACGGATTTACGCATCGCATTAGCTCTTGCAACTGTCGAAAGTGGATTTGTTGGGACGTTTTCGGGAGGAACCACACTATCGAATTGGTGTTGGTCATGCCACAGAAGGTTACTTAGAGAAAATTGGCGATTTTGTGAGGTTAACATCAAAATATATTTTAAAATCATGCTAAGTATTTAAGCCATGCTATTTAAAGTACTTTCTGTAAAACTTTGGAAGTGTATTTCTGTGATTCTTATTCTGTGTTACTGTTACGAAAAACATTCTATTCTAAAAGGGTTGGAAATTTAATAGCTGAAATCGTATAATTCCTGCTAATACAATATTAGTAATAGCTTGAAACGATTATAAGTCTTTCGATGTAGTCACCAACGTCGCCTACATCTTGTTCCCAACGATATGATAATTGCCAAATACCTTAGCAGAACCGGTTCTGATGATGGTTTGGTTGAAGCGGTCTAACTTTTTATCTCTGGAACAATTCGGTAGCAACCCACGATTTTTTTTTTGTTCGCTGAGTATGGGAGTTACTCTATCCAAATCTAGATCGCTGTGATTATGATTCGATTCCAAAGAAAAAACCCCTTATGACATTCGTTACTGAACTGTTCCAGACATTCTTAAAGCGACATCCGAACTATTAAGAGAACCGATACTACTTCAGGTATGCTACGACTTCCACAAACGCTGGAAATAAGACGTAAACAGCTCTGGTTACTACACCGGTGGACTATACACGTTTCAGGCTAGTGTTAACGTTGTATCGGATGAGACGGTTGACACTATTCAATTTCTAATTTTTGTACGGCATACGGTCTAGTTTATTCTTTCGTTCACCAAATTCTTACAAATGGATTCTATACAGTAGGATTTTACTGTATGGAAGCATAGTAATAGTTTCAAAATTTACCTCAACAATTACTTCTGTGAGTTGAACGCCGGTGTCGGTGAGCCTTGCTTCGAAGAACTTCACATTCTTCACTCTGTCGTCGTTCCTTTGCAGGTGGAGGTGGATGTTCTTTCCGAAGGCAGACAGGTGGACCCTGATCACATTTTGGTCATCTGCGCTTCTCTTCGACAAAATCCGCAAATGTACAATTTCATATTCCGGAACTGAAAGAAGTTACAAGTGTGATCATGTTTAGTGATACTTACGTCACGATTTAAAGCAACACGAGGGCTATTTTGGGACGGACCTCGTCATTTTGAACAGCGGTCAAGTGACGGAGATGGTCTCTGAGACGGCGGCGCTTTCCTCTACAAACTTCCGCACTATACCAGCGGGAGGACGTTTGGTCTCGACGGATTTAGCGTGCACTAGACCTGCCGCCACGGCGGTTCTTGGATGAAATCGGATCTTGAAACTGGAGCCCTTCTGTCAACCAGGAAACCGCGGACTCATGATCATGTTTAGAGAATGGAGTTTTAAATATCTAAACTGTTCTAAACCTTTTAGCATTCGAATTCTATGCAATTGTATGGCCTCTTCACGCTTCTCTTACATTGAATATTTGAATTAAGTAATCATCTTTTTCCTTATGGATGGGTTTAGTAATACTAACGTCCCATTTTGAAGCTATTTTGGGACGGGCCTCGTAATTGTGAACCGCAGTCAGCAAGGACGACACCTGAGATGGCACCTCCTCTCCGAACTTCCACACCACATCAAAAAGGAGATGTTCAATTCATGATGTCAGATTAACATGTACCGGGCTCACATACATAGCATATCTGCAGTGGAATTGGGTTTCGAACCCCTAACACTTCGGCCTCGAAACTGAGACCTCACCACTAGGCCAACATGGCCTCCATACGTGTGGGAAAAATACTGTACCAGTAGATTCTTTTTACCTCCATAAATTGGACGAAAAAATCCTCAAAGAAAAACTAGTATAAAAACTAAGTCATGGATTAACCTAAAAATAAAAAATATATGTTGCACGAAACTGGCAAGTTGAATGAAAATTATTCGATAACTGAAGGTTTCTTTGCCTTAATACTTACGTTAATTCCAAAAGATGTCAAGGAAACTTCTTTGCAAATCAATTTTTAATACAATTCATTGTTATTTTCGGGATATTGAAGTCAGTAACTTTACTTGGAAAATCGCCAAATTGTGACTAAGGAACTGATGAAAGAAACGTTGGTTACTACATATATGGATATATCATTTTTCCCAAGAACAGACAAATATGGGAAAAATGATTTTCAAACACTTTCAAAACTGCGGGAATTTTGCATCTGATACAACTACAACATAAAATTTGGGATCAAGAACATTGTTCAAAGTATAATGCTGTATATTATAAAAAGACACTTTTTAGATGCTATATCTTATTCGCTTTATTTCTAAATATCTTATATTCATATTATCTTATTTATCATTTACTTTGATTTCATTATCTATATTATATTTAGTTATATCATTATTTTATATACATTATCATTTCTACATATTTTATTCTTAATTTTTTTGTAATTACGTACTTGCATTTTTAAAGTATTATATATATTAGACGTTATATTTTCTAAAAGAAACATTCTACTTGTCAACATACTTCTGAAATACAGAGGTTGATGCGTGCATGTTTAATATGCAAGTAATATTTCAAATATTAACGCATAATTTGTTGTATAATTTAATGTATTGTTACAAATATTAACCTAATAGTTTACATTAATGTTTGAAATAATACAACGCACCATCGTTTGGATTCCATGAAAAGATGGTATCTGAAAGCTAATGGCAGTCCTGGTGATAATATATCAACCTGTGTCCCACACCTGCGGTCACGGTGTTAAGGAATTGGGCGTTCGTTTCACCATCTGGCAGGTTCCACAACGTGTTGATTTTGAACATTTTCTAAAGGCGCATATACACTTGCGAGACGAGCTCTTTGTAAACCGTTCGTTGAAGTTATTTTCACAACGAACCAACCTCGAACCATAGGAAATAAGTGAATCCATCTCGAAGCATCAGTCATCGTTTGTCAGTAGCTAGTGCAGGAGGAAATCTTTGGAAGCGCATTAGAATAAGCCTTGGTTTGCAGACTTGACCTTGCTGGTTCATTGGAGGTTCGCGGGGAGCGACGAACTACACTCGAACATGTTCCACCGACTGCGTTTTGTGTTCACAGAAAAACCGACAGGATTTGGATCGCGAACCGTTGGCGTGGAACCGAAAATCTCGTCCATACCTGTGAACCATCTGCTTATTCTGTTCGGTTCGCAAGTGCATACGCGAACATCTAATGTTCATGTTTCAAAAAACAGGTAACGGAATTATAAAAATCATGATCGAATGGCGCATCATGCTTTCTCTTTCGGAATTTTCTCGAAAGTTTTCATTTGAAAAGTATAGTTTTTGGACTAATAATGAATAAAACTAATAATGCATAGTAATGTAATTCAACGCGAAACGCAACTCGCATCTTAAGAAATCAACATTGTAAACATGTCTATTTTGTGTAGCTTCAAAACACAGAAAAAATACTGTGTACTAAAAAGAAGTACCTCTTCCTAGAGACGAACAGCTCTTATGTAAGGGTCACGTGTTCAGTTTCCTCCGTCTAGCTCGTTGTGTCCCGTTATCTGCGTCCGACTGCTTGTGGACACAATTCGAAAAATATTTTTTAGAACTCAGAGACGGCTAAAAGTCCGTATTCACCACAATCTCGAGGTCGAGTTTTCGGACAATCAGAGCAGTACCTAATTGTACTTGGTTTACGAGAAACCAGCAAGGCAGGAATATAAAAGCAGAACAAAAATTGTATAAATGAGCAAAACCAGTCGGAGGGAGAAGCGACGACGTTAACTTACAAATCAGAATAACAAGCAGATTTCTTACCTTCATCACCGGACTCAACGTTAAGGATCTGCTTCAACAAGGAGGAATTCATTTGTCCGTGAAGCTAAAGGGGAAAACAATTAGAGATTCATACCTCTAGTTCAAAACATGGTAGCATAATATTTTAGGCTTAATTCGTCTGCCTTTATATTATTTTTAAAAATTTACCCTTAATTAAATAGCAACTATAGCACAAAATATGCATTTAATGTCGTTGCAACGAGCGTATGTTTAAGGATCCAGTAACTAAAACAAGGAAAAGTATTGCTATAAAATAAATTAAAAAATATTAAAATAAGGGAAAAAATGCGCAGAAATCAAATTGATTCACTGAAAAGATAATTTTTGTATTTTAAAGAGATGTAAAAATAGTTTTTATGCGACAAAAATGCTCCGAAATTGAGGAAGATTATTAAATATTGATTAAAAATCTAATAAAAATTTTGAGAAACATTTTCTTAGCGAGAACCCACTACGCAAGAAATAGCTACCTGCCAAATTTGGTAGCGCTAGGTTCAACGGTCTGTCCAGTAGAGAGTTTTGTGCGATTTTTGCATCATGCATGTCTCGCATGTCAGAATTTACAGATAGTATTCCAGCCTATAAACATTATGTTAAAATTGATAAACATTAGGTGAGCTATTCATTTATAGTAATAGAAGATGATACAGATGAAGTTGATGATGAATGAAAGTTCTAGATGCGATCGTTCAAAGTGCGAGGTGTGGAAGTCCCCATACTTTAGGTTATGTAGTCAGTGGCGAATCCGGGAGGGGGGGGGGGCTAGCGGGCTACAGCCCATCCCAGAGCCAAGCCAGAATTCTTGATTTAATTTAACATCATTACAAATGTTTTTTCTTAATTTCTCTTTAAAAAATAATAAAAACGTTTCAACATTGCTTTCTAGTTTGAAAGGCTCGTAAAGTTTGCTACTTTTGTAGTCATTCCACTTGTACTTGTAACTTTGACGCGGTCGAAGACATTTTTTGGCTAGTTATTTCATCGTAATTTTTATTAAATTATCGAAAGCATTGGTATTGTTCTTTAGGTACTTACGTACTAACGCCACCGCAGCTACAGATTTGGCGGTTTTTAAGTGCCGCCAATCTACACCTAAAATTTTTGAGACAAATCATAAATTAAAACACTTTATTAATCAAAACACTTTCAAAATTCAAAACACTTTATTTAAAAACAGAGTAGTCAATCGGATTTCGGTGGAAAATGGGTCGATATAGTTTAACATAGATTATGTTACCAAATACGTTTACCAAAATATAGTTTCATGTCATGGGAATTGGTACATTTTCGTTTTTCGGTAAAATATTTCGCTCCTGAAAAAATAAAATTGTATCTTGTTCTGTTTTTGGCAAATCCCAAATACGCATTTTCGTAGCACTAAAAAATGGCGTCAAAAATCAGCAAACAACAAGGCAACAAGGAATCCAAAAGATAACTGCGTGTGCGTGCGAATAACAAGGTTGCTGTGTGCGAACAACAAGATTGCTCTTTATTGGCGCATTAGCGCAACTTCCAGCGCCAGCTGCGGTGGCGTTAGTACGTAAGTACCGTTCTTTACGATTCTTATTGTCAGGTGAGTAAAGTCTGTAAAGTTAGAGTTTTGGTTTACTTTAACCTTAAAGTTTGACATTCATCACGACGATACAAAGTTTTTATGTCCTGTGGGGCGGCGCCGCCCAGACCGGAATCCTAGATTCGCCACTGTATTTAGTACTTATATACGAGGAGGTATCAAAAAGTTTCGAGATTAGTTCTGTAACACATCAACCGGTAGCAGAACAAAGCCTCAAACACAGTCCGAGGGAGCACCGATATTCATAAGTCAATGTGCCAAGAGACATCGCACTATGTCCATCGGTAGCTTGTGCAGCACGTGCTTTTGTGACCACGTGCGTAACCACTTTTGCAGTACCAATAATGAACAAAGAGCGAACACTTAATATTTTGTGAAACTCAGCAAATCTGCCACAAGGTTGCCCATGATGCAGCAAGTTTACGTCGATGGTAGCCATGGGCGCTTCAAGAGCGAAAGAACAACTGGAAGGAGAGAGATTTCATCGCGGATATCTATTACGAATCTCAGAAGGTGCTTGACGCACTTTGAGATTGGATTTCTAGGGAAATATCCAGAAATAGCAGGAACTTTGGGAATGTTGCAGTGCTGTGCAAGGAGACACTTTTGAAGGCGATACTGTGTCCAAATAGATAAATTGTTTTCTTTACAAAGGTAATCTCAAAACTTTTTGATAACCCCCGTAAGCCCCCATGTCATGTAGCGATTCTTTTTACAAAACTTGTTTAGCTAAAAGACTAATGTTCACTAAATCAAGTAAATCCAAGTGGGACATAAATACAAAATTATGCTCAGGTTTATAAAAAAGTCACAATACAAATCAGCGAGAATGTTCATCTAATTTCTAGTATATTTCCAAAAAAACTAAGGTGTTATGTATGTGATACATATTTATGAGTTTGGAGGCAAACTCGCATGCGAAATCTCATTCATCTAGTTCGTTATGTTTGCGTTCTTGTGTTCACGTAAACAAACCTTTATCTTTGTTGCCTTCAAAATTTATTTGGATGTAAAGATATTAAAATTCATCTATCTAACTTATTGCGTTGTTGAGTTATTACGTTCACGTACGCACAAATACAGATCGAAAGAGTCTGCTCGTTGACCAGTTTAGTTTAATATTTCATACATATATACTATTTTGGTGATAAAGCTAAGCTAAATTTTATCTATCTAGCTCGTTGCGTTTTTCAGTTATGTTGACATGTACTCGGATGGACAAATAAGACTTCTCGCTGACGGATTTCTTTAAAAATTTGATAGATCTATAATTTGTATGCAACGATCACGTACAAAATTCCGTTAGGTCAGTTCGTATCGTTTCAGATACAGTGTTAACAGACAGTTCAAAAAGATTTTTTTCAACTCAGAGAGGACTAAAACTAGGAGATTCATCTAAATCTCGAGGTCAATTCTTTTAAAGATTACTACATTTTCTCTTTGCATACAGCAGAGCATCGATTATCCGAGTACCGATCAACCGAAACATCGGTTAACAAAATTTCTGTCGGCAAATTCAAATTCGGATGGGCTGATTAGAGAATCTTCGGGATTTGAAGAATGCAACCAAGAAAACATTCAAAGTTCGAATATGATGTCTATGACCCTGGCTATCAAGTACTGTACATCAACAATCAAGAATCTAGCGACAACGACCATGTTGAAAAAGGGCCATCCAGTGAGGATTCTTTTCAACAACAAGAATAATTTAAGGCTGTCTAATTGCTGTCTTTAAAACGTGTGCGAAGTTTAGCGGCAAAAAAAACTGAAGCAAAAGAAAATTTTGGACTTCTTTTCCTAAACTAGCATAATTTAATGTACTACTACTTCATATAAGGTTTGTGTTTGTAAGAAGCGTGATACAAAATATATGCAGTTTTGTGTTTAATATTACTGCTTCTTTGTTTCACATTCCCCTACGATACGTACAATTTTTTTCGTAAATGATCGGTAATCCAAAAAATCAGTTATCCAAAGAACCCCAATTCTCAATCGTTTCGGATAATCGATGCTCTATTGTACTTCGTAAACGGGAAATTAAGATCGAATGACACGGCATAGGCTATAGAAGGAATGCGTGTCGCATTCTAACGGCATTCCCTTGGGTGGCGAGATTCTTTCGTCGCAGCGTAAAAAGCATTGTGCTCAAAATCCGGTTTTATCCAGAAATATATTTGAATTTCTAAATAAATCCTAATTTAAATTTATTGATTTACCGTTTCAAAGAGAAAATATAGTTATTTAAATGACTAAGTAACGTTTTCAACCAACTGATCCATCTACGAAACATTCTATGCTAATAAGTATTTCTATAACAGTATTTTTATACTTACTGGCAAGTCGGGAAATGCAGGATTGCCTTGAATACAGAGTATCAATATATTTAAGCAGAAAATCGATACTATACTGGCTGGCTTAAGCAATGCCATTCTTCTATAAAATAAATTTTAAAAATGAAATTATAATTACTTCACTATGGATAACAAAATTACTTATAATATAGCGATGAAAATACATTAATTGTACTGCTTTTTTAAAATTAAATGTTAAAATTTAAGTAAAGTGTCTAAAGAATTTTAATACTGATTTCAAACTGATAGGAAAACTCGGAATGTAATAAAAGGAAACGAGAAAAATGTTGAAGTCTTGAGAAAACTTGAAGAAAGATGTCTAATGCATTTTGATAGGTAGTTAAGTCTTTTCGCATTTGATTTCTATGTCCTTCAATACGAGATGGCGTATACGGACTGAAACTTATACAGTTTTAAAATCCACGGAAGAAAGTATCTATTTTAGTTTGTTTCATTAACGCTTTAACAGTGTAGCTTTTTGTACCGCCTTATTAGAGAAACTCCTTTCGTTTTGGGAATGTGTTGTCGTATTGATTCAATTAAAAACCCCTAAGTTCATAGAACACTTGAGATGTTAATGGATTACTTGTCATTTTTGTATCGAATGATAACGTCTATGAATGACTTAATTTTAGATTACAAGTGTATAAATGCCATAATTCGATGCACGAACTGAGCTCGGGCATCATTGTAAAAAGATTAAGGAAATTTCTCGAAGAGGAATTAATACTCAGCTTATTATTTTCCAAAAATCAAAGTTAAAAATTCATTTTACTGACAATTTAAAATTTTCTAAGTAAAGCATCTTATACCAACTACACAACTTAATGTTAATCGAAGATGCAGAAAACAATCTCATTTTGGAATTCTATCTCACTATGTTACAATCTGCTACAAACTAAATTTAGTTATATAAATGTTCTGTTAAGAAGTAACACAAGGTCTAGTTTGAGACGGATTTAGCAGTTTTCAAATCGTGATCAAATGAAGACGACGACACTTGAGCCATTACCCCCCCCCCCCCCACTTGCATCAGAATTTTGTGCAATGGTATTTATTGCAATAGCAAGAATTACCGAAAATTAAATTATTGGGTAATTATACAAAATACAGTAATTAATACAATTATGTTACTCTTTTGCCATAATTTTTTTACGTGACAAATATTTTGAGGATATAAATATCATTGCAAAATTTATACATAACTAAAATGCTTTAAAGTAGCTACAAATGCAAAATATCCTAGGTATATAATGAAACTGCACATTCTCTTATAAACATCCGAATTAAAATAACTATTTAACCAGAATGTTTTGCCTACCCTTTATGATCCTTTTGTTTTTTTTATTTTGCCGTCCCAGTATAAAATGTC
>BGPR01006585.1:0-76387 GCA_013235015.1 Araneus ventricosus | reverse complement strand
TCAGCAAAAATAAGCAAATCGCATATCCCCTCCCCCCCCTTGGGTGCTTACGTAATATTTGAACGTCCCCAAATTTAATTTTGAAAAATTTGCGACTGGATGCTCTAGTACCTGGACAATAGTATCAAAGTTTCAAATTTCAGGTGAATTAAATTTCCGTTTATTATAATAGAAGATAATCTCTTGCGTACTAAATAAAGGTATATGAATAAGCTATTTCTTCCAATATTTAGCGCATTAGTTTTCAAAATGTAACCTTTAGTTTGAGAATTATTAACTCGTTCTCTTAAAACGCATATGTAACGAGTTTCATTACAAAAGGCTTTTAGCATATTATTTTATTTAAAACATTATTCAGGGTTAAGAAGGTTATTTATAATCCTTCATATATATTGATTATCGTTGGCTATTTTGGAATATAGATTATTATGTGACTATCTATATAATAAGTGTTTATGTGCATACAAAACGGATTAATCCAGTTAAGCGCTGTTTATATTTGTGATCGGCTCTAAATTTTCTACCTTTTACCGAATACTAAATCAAGAAACAATATGAAAAGTTTTATAGTGCCAATAGAGATTAGTAAAATATATATATATAAATGGCATTGTTGTTGTTCTTTAAAATTAGGGAAATTATTTTTACATTCGTAGACTAATATACTGACGTGTAGACTGAAAATAAATTGAAGTCAAGAATATAAAAAAGACAACTAATAATATGAAGTACAGCCAATATCTAAAATACAACTATTAATAAACAACAAATAAATTGAAGTCACAGACATCTAAAGCTTTCATGCAACTTCAATGATGTTCATATTTTTAGAAACTCACAACATAAAAAATAAGTAATATAGCGTTCATTTTTTTGGCCCAACGGTCTGGCATTTGTCTGGTGTAACGGCGTTTATTTTTGTCATCTGGTGTTATGGACACGGGCAATATGCAGAATGAGGGCATCTTGAAGATATTCAGTCACGCCACAGATGGGATCTTCCGAAAGCAATTATCCCAGGCCCAGATAAATACCCCAGAATTCCCCTGGCACTGTAGTTTGAATAGGTTCCAAGCTGAATAGAACAGAATCTTGCGGTTATCCCCTCCATGGGGGGTGCTAATCGTTCCTAGTTCAGAGGGGGGGGAAGAGACTCGATCTGCAGCGCTTTCGGAACATTTTCTGTTGGGAGGAAGGCACACTTTTAAAACAGATAAAGGTTCTTCAATCGCTCGCTTTTGGAATCGCTTTACAAAGAAGACCGAACCACTCAGAGGGTTAAAACTTATCTATCTAGTATTGAATATTGTGTAACTAATAGGTTTTAGGTTTCAGTCTTGTATTTCAAATAGTGATCTAAGACGGCTTTACCAGTATTTTGATGTATTTTTTCGAGGCACAGACTGCACGTGATGTGCTCGTGATTGTTTATCTTAAAGACCTTTGAGTTAGTTCTTCAAATTGCTGGTACGACGAAACGACTTCATTTTGTTAATAAGTAATAAATTTATTTTTCATAAAAAAATGGATATTTCTGAGTCTGACGTTACAATAGATATGTGCTTTATAATTTGCAGCAGCACGTCTAAATTAGTTTATAATTTCATCTTATTGTACTTTTAGGAGACCTATGATTCGAGAATTAAAATAACATTTAGCTCAACACAACTTTTCAATAATGTATAACATCGGAAAATGTAAACCATAAACAAGAAATATAATAATACATTCTGAATATTATTGTTTCTGAGTTAAATCTTTTATCCAAGAAAATTTATAGAAAAAAACTGCTTTAAATATTCCAAAGAAATAATGTGTGAAATTAAAGAAGATTCCCATATGATGATTGTTTTAAAACTTTAAAGCAATTGCAAGGCAAAGACGAAAGCTTTAAATTTTAAGCGCAAGAAATTAGAAAGAATATCTCACCACTTGTCTTTTGAGTTATCATGTTCACATATAAGCGAAAAGACAGGCTGACTGTCAATCCATTGGTGCACATACCTCAAAACTTGATACCTATCTACAAATCAGATGATAATAATGTGCACCAAATTGTATCCATTCACATCTATGTGTTTTATAGTTATCAAGTCCAAATACATATGGACGGAAAGAAATACAGTTACAATAAAAAATCGAAAGGCGAAAAGCATTATAAAAATATACAAAAAAGCCACACAACAGCACAGAATCGCAAAAGAAACAAAAAAATAAATTACGGTAGACAGATTTAACCAATCCTAAAACCGTCGAAAGATCGAGGACAGTAGACCGAGTAGGAATACATGGCTGAGCCCGGAGGAAGGGGGAGGGGGCATGGACCCTGTTTTACTGGCCAGCCAAGAGACTTTTTCGGCAAAGAGCACCAATATCAACCAAGAGACACATATTTCTTTTATATTAAAATATTTATGCAAAGTTGTGAAGTTGAAGAAACATTCCTCCAAGTCCATAAGTCGCCATGTCATCAAGTTCAAAAAAATTACAGAAACCGGCACACTCCATTCAAGTCTATAGACCAAGTCCTGATTAAACCTGTCCGCACAGAATCTGGAGATCTTTTCACGTAACAAAAGGCATACCTTATTTTTCAATAAATTTTTGAACCACTCGAACCGGTGATTCAATTCGGGTTCTTTGAGATGATAATCCTTACTCAGCGAGCAATGGAACACGTAATGATCCACATCACCGGGTCGACCACAAGGGCAAAGTGGTGATTTTAGTTTTTTGAAACTGTAAAGGTAACTGGGGAATGTTACACGCAAAATGAATGAAAATCGTAACATTTTTATTGCAACAATAAGAGTTTTATATAACCTTCACCAGAAGGGACAACACGCAGAACAGCAGTTACAACGCCAGCGACACCAGAAAGCAGCATGTCTGGGTGCAAGGGCAACACCTCTTAGAGAATCGCTACTTAAAATCCCGACTAGGTCGAAGGTCATGATCGATTATCAGTTATTCCAAATATTCCCGCAATCCGAATTTCTTTTGAGTCAAGTCTGGTGATCGAGGAGGCCACGGGAACTTTCAGTGTTATTCGTTCAAGTTATATTGCTAGCGGTCTTGCTCCAGAAAGATTTTGCTGAATTTGCAGTGACTTGTTCCATCCTATCCAGCATAAATAATGTAGATTAGTTCTTGTGAACTTTTTCTTTCAAAGACGGGCTTTTAATATTTAAAGACCTTAGTAATTAAATTTCCCACAAGTGTTTCCATCATAAATCGTGAAGTGAGAGGTGGCAAAACAGCAACTGTAGGTTCTATTCATAATAATTCATTTCAGTATGCATGAAAGTGGATGTGGTAAGACGACTGTAAAACGTGAGGGGGGATACAGACCACGGAAATGTTTGTGGTGCCTTCGAAAAAGAAAGGAGGAGAAGGCATTTCAGCCAAAACAAGATCTCTTCCATAAAAAAATTCAAATGTGTTAAACGTCGCAATAGGACTCAAGCAACAATTAACCCAGAAGTCAAATAAGCATTAAAAATAGAAGTTATTTACAACTTGGGTACTCAAGACGAGTCACCCATAGTTATTCTCTGGTACTTCAAAAAACTATTCAACTCCATAGCCAAAACTTGTTTTGGTTCGCCTTGTGTTGATATTCTTTCTAAATGCTTGGGAGTGAATGACAGGATCAAAGCAGCTAATATTGATAAAGCGAAGCAGACATTTGTATTTGAATCCACTCTATATAAAATGCTAGCAGCGGTTTTTTTTTCTATTAGCAGGAAAAAAGATGGAGGGAAAACTGTCCCCTTCTTCATGCTTCATTTTCATAAATAGTATACTAAATCACACTGCCGAAATGCAATGCAATCTTTTTTCAAATCTCACATTTCTGACGAATTATCTCTTTTGGAGATGACCATTTTTTGCAGCTAAACGACTGAATTGATACTGCATTATTTGCACTGCACTTATAATTAAGCACAGCGTTTATTGAACAAAAAAATTAGGTCTCAAACATGCTTGTTTTTTTTAATATTTATTTATAAAACATTTTAATTTATAAACACTGGTATATAATCCTTTGCAACATATATTAAATATGTTTCCTACTTTCCATCCACTTCTATATTTTAACTGCGACGTCAGCTTTTAATGAATGGTTAAAGAATACTTGTCTATAATATTTAATACTATAGTTAATGGATATAAGATATAGATATAGATAAATATAATTTTAAAGAATACTATACTATACTATTTTGAATAGGCATCAAGATTATACCAATCTTAGTTTCCTATTTTAACAGTTATTAAAAATAAACTGGATTGAATCCTACTGTTTTTATGCTGAATGATGTTGGGATCTTTTAATGGACTCCCTTTTATTGCAAACAAAATTGTAGCTGATCTTGGTTCGACAAAACTGGATCGCTTTTTTGTCAAAGAACGCAATGGAAAAACTTTCCTTAAATTATTTTCGACAGATATTCAGTTTAAAAAATACTTTGGAAAATTTTATGTTTTGGTTCACTTGGATCTGAATTGCTGCGTCGCATGAAGCAGGTCGGCGGCAAACCCTTAAAACTACGTATGTGTAAATTTGCTGGCTCTGGTTGTGATGGTACTGTTTGTTTTGTGACTGATAGTGTCTTCTTGAGCTGAGTACTTACAAGACTTGCGTTGCAGCATACTTTTTCTTACAAAATAAGAACAGGACAAAAAGATTTTAGACGGGATTTCAGAAACACTCATGAGATAACCCACATCCTTAATGTTGCTTTTCATTATAGAAAGAGAAGGTTATTTCTTTTAGGAAATTAAACAGAGGTAACTATAAGGGCATGACGTTTAAAGTTTCAGTGCTACTTATAAACTGTGACGTATTTTCGTTGCAGATGAATCTGAAGATAAACTAGAAGAACGAGAAAGAAAAGAGACCAGAAGGAATGTCTATTGTTTGTCTACAAACAGTAGATGAACACAAGAATCTTATTCTGAAAGTGAGTTCTGCAATAGAATTTAGTGAAGAAATCCCCGAATTCTTCACTAATGAAAATTTAACAAAAAATAAAATCGTAATCACATGCTCCCTATTTACATAATTGTTTTTATAAATTTTGAAGAAACAAAATTATAACGTAGTGTTACTAAATTTGATTATTGCTTAAACACACATGTTTAAATATCACAATCCCTTTCTAAAAGTATCTCCATTTCAGATCCTCTCTTCATCAGATTTATGGAATTATCAATTTTTAATTCAGAGACATCTGAATTAGAGCCACCTTCATATTGAACTTGAGGCTCTGTCACCGTTTATTCAAACATACATCTTCAGATTTCGATACGACATTTGTAACAAACACTAACTTTCCCTCATCAAATTTCACATGTTTGTTTTTGAAATTCCTTCTTGTTCCGGGCCACCAAATTCTAAATCTTCTGGCACGTGTTTCGCAATCTAGTAACTTTTCTGCTTTATCATTTAGTCTTCGTCGATGTTACTTTGACATCTACAAACAAGCTCCCGATAGCATTTAAATGCCTTTATGAAGCCCATAGTACAGTTATCAACAAATACTCTGTAACTCTGGTATATATTATCACACCTTCACAAAACTATTGTCGATGTTAATGACTAAAAGGGACACTTTCATTAAGATCAAGAAATTGATTAACCGAGTTAATTAAAATAGTTAATTAACTGTTATCTCAAAATGTCTTCAATACGCCTACCGATATTTTTCCCTGAATGGATTCTTCGTCATGAAATTAGCCTCCCCCAAAATTTTATATAGTTGTGATGATAATTTCGAGACCTGCAGGCTTTTGAAAAAAGGACCCATTTTAATTTGTTGAATGAGTTATATACACTTTTGATAAAATCTTGAAAAATATCACAGATATTCTCACAGGTTTTGGATTCCAACCTTTTAGTATCTCAGCTTTGCTCTCAGGTAAAAGTTTACTATGTTACAATTCACTTTTCTTCATTTTCATGTATAAAAATTTGTACAAGATATGATTTCTTCTATATTTATGAATTTATTTCATTTTTTACGCAGTATTATTGTGTTCTTTCAGTGAGTGAATTTTTCTTGGAGAAACATAAAATATTTTCTGATATATTATCAAAAGTTTACATAACTCGTTTAACATTAGAAAAGCTATTTTTTCAAAAGCCTATAAGTCTCGAAATTAATATCAAAACTGTATAAAAAATTGGGGGGGAGAGCTAATTTCATGACCAGAAATTCATTCAGCGAAAAGATTCAGTAGGCGTAATGGAGAAATTTCGAGATAACAATTAATTAAATATGTTAATTAACTAGGTTAATCACTTTCATGATCTGAATAAACATATCTCTTTGAGTCATTAACATCGACATTAGTATTGTGAAGATGCAATAATATATACCAGAGTTACAGGATGTCCCATTTCTTTGTTGACCACTGTAACATAGACTTTTAATCAGCGGTAATAACAACATGATGATGTGAAAGTACTTGAATGTAGAAGATGATGGCGACATTTCTTTCCGTCCAGAAGCCGTACTCTGGCTGAGAAATCTGAAGCATGTGCACAATTTAGCTGAATCATGTGCGGTGGACTCTTATATAGGCTGGTAAGCGATTGGAGAAAACTAACACTGTGTCGGGCAAGAACATAATCCTGATCAACTGCTTGGAATGCAACTAAAGTAATCGTAAATAGAATTGTTGGGTACTGCAGTTTTATAAATAACAGTGTATTTTGCATTTTTTCAGAGTATTTGCTTCTTGTAGTGCCGCTCGAAGGGGAGTTTTTGTACTAAATACCTTTTTTCTATGCCAAGGAAAAAAACTGAACAATGTGCATGAAGTGCACCAATTTAAAATCCACTCATATTTTATGGTTTCTTAAAATGCCTACGAATTGTTTGTGCACTCTGCATTTATATTTGAGAAAAAATAAAATATTTAGATAGAGCTTTACAAATAAAAATAAATACGCTTCATGTCAAAATGATACATCACATTCTGTATAGTTAGGAATGAAGATTTTAAAGTTTGTAAAATAAATATTACCACTTTTAATATTGCAAAAACTTCTATATAAAGTTTTAAATTTTCGCTACTATACTCAAGTCCTTGTTTGATTATTCTTGTTTCTTTTATACAAAGCCTGGAATTTTATTTCTGGGCTGGAAAAAAAAAGTAATGCTATTGTCGTTTGCTACGTATGTGATATGAAAACATCAATGATACAATATTGGGAAGCTAAAAGTTCTAAGATTAGATTATTACTTATGTTCGATACATCAGAAGAAATTAACAGCAATAGCAGTGAAAAAAAGCAAAGTACTGAATACCAGGCTTCCTCACAGCCCTCGAAAGCAAACAAGTTTCAAGAACTGAATCTGCGCAATACAACACAATACTCATATTAGATCGACATGTTGTTTAATGGAGACCATATCCCTAGTCAGGGATATGATCTCCATTAAACAAGCTGTTCGCTTTTCGCCATATATCAGTGTTTGCCAAAAATATATCATTGTTAAGATGACTCGAGGTATGTATTATTCCTTATTCGTTGATGTAACTATGGAAGAAGATATACAGAGGAATTATGCACGCCAGCGATAAACTATAGCAGCGCCCTCATTTGTGGAAATTGGAATTAACTACTTTGAATCTCTCATTTCCAACAAAATACATCCTATATGACGCTATGTTGGATCTCTGGTATGGATAAATGGAAATTTTATTTTTACATAGTGTACATTCAGAATATTTCATTATTTTTTATTTATTATATTGTCTAAGTATGAGAAATACGTTAAGAATAAATGATCTCTGTAAAATATCAATTATTAAGGATTCCTCGAGATGAGATTGGTAAGTTTAAAATGTTTTTGAAAACTTTCATCAAATCTGATTTAAATGATTTACCAATTATTAATATTTTAAAATATTAATTTCGTTTTTGTATATGAAATAATAAAATTTTGTTTTATTTTTGTACTTTTGTTGTAGCATTTCAAAATGCTTATCATGTGGTATAATTTGACAAAATATGCATTACGTTTTTTTCCCAGAACTTTAGTAGATTAAGTCCCGTATAATATGACTTGGTAATGAACATGATTTTTAAAGAAATTGATTAATCTTTCGTAATTACTGTCGAAATATATTATTTATTGTTATTATCTTTAATTTGTTTTGAAGTGTTATAATAATTTAAAGGAGCCTTCACGTTGAAACATTTTAGGGAAAAATCAGTTTTTCAAATAATTAAAAATGTTTACTAACTCAACCCTTGATGATTGAGGCAGCTTCGTTTCATTTAGTATAATCGTAACACTTTCCATCATTTCGCTATTAAATCTTTCAGCCATACCTTCCATTTTCGTTGATAAAAAATTGAAGGTTCAAATTTATCCCTGTTTTCATAAATGATCTCCGAAAAAATATGTGAACTGTAATTCGAGGTCATGTCCTGCATTTTTTTCTTATTGCTCGTTTCCCGTTTCTTTTGGGTTGAATATATTGTAAACCAACAAAAATATGAATATATTTAAGAAAATGGGCTGTAATACACGGAGAATAATCGTCAATGATGATCAAAAAGCATTTGGATTCGTCAGACGATTCCATAGCACAATTGGTGGAAATTTAATTGTTTCTTTGATCGATGCCGTAGTAGCTTTCGCAATGATAAAACTATTTCACATTTGAACTTTAGCCGATACAAATTATCGTGCCGAAAAATCTTTTCGAACTTTAATAATGCCTGAGAATATTAATGATTATATCTACAGTGCCGAAACTTTATATGACATTTTGCTTCTTTTATCCCTGCAGAACACGCGTCGTCCTGCGAGGCCCGGAGGCAGCAAGAATGTATTACAGAAAATTAACCCATCAACGAAAAACTTCCATATACACAGTAGCTTTATTAAAGGTCATTTACTTGCTGACCACCTTTTTTTCAAGAATTTCTAGTCATTTGTTATCTCAGAAACCAGACAGTCGGGCATCTGAGGCCTGATGCGTGGCACGTATCTGTGTTGAATTGCTAAATAGAACAGATAAATCCAGACAAATTATCGATATTCGAATTACAAATATGAAATGGAAAGATTAGCAAAGCTTTTAGCTGAAATATCAACTCATTAAGAATCGATTGCTGAAGAAAATAAAGAAATTGTTGAAGTTGAACTAGTTAGAAATCAGACTTCGAATTCTGAAAGGAATTAGACAATTAATCCTTTATTTGTGAATTTCGAAGTCTGGAGTTAAAATGATGTTGTAAATGGTACGATGGCTTCAATAAAAAAAATGGTGTAAAAAGGAACTTCGCAAAAATATGAGAATTTTCACATAACATCGTGATGTGATACGAAATGATTATTTTGATGATTATTTATGATTATTTTGATGAAGCAAAATTTGTATAATGAGTTCAAAATTCATGTAAATGTTTAAAGATGAGACAGAAATCTATTAATACCTATATACAGACGAATTCAGGTAATTTTGGACGGTAAAGCCAATATTTTCATAAATACTTTGGAAGTGCAAACATTAATTGATTTTCTTCATTTAAATGCACTGCCCAGAAGAGATTCATCTGAATATATTTTTTTAAATATTTAATACTCTATACATCAGCACAGAAAATGTTTCCTATTAAAGTAAATGTAATTTTCTGCGCGTTTTGTTATGAAAAAATGATCCCGGTCTTATGAAGCCCTACCCGCGTCCTCGCGGGTTAAGAATCCTAGTTATTCTTAACAGCATCGACTATTAACATTTAAATTTTTTCCTATAAATTAGCTTTCAATGACTAATATATCAATAAGTTATTTTATTGCATGCCCATTTAAATTCTATATCTGTAATTAGCTTAATATATCAGTCTATCTTATTAAATTCAATGCGTATTAGGTCAATACAATAATTTTTTTAGCAACAGACTTCTTTTACATCATTTTTTGTGCAACTTATTTTCTTCCTAACATATCGTTGGTAGATCCACTGAAAGAAGTCAGAGATGGCTTTGAAATCCCAAGAAAGTTGTTTTTCTTTGCAGAAGTGGTTCATAGCAGCAGCATTATAGATCAAGAATTTTCAGCTGTCGTGTTAGAGAGTATAGTTCCAGCGAAGAAAATCAGAAGGATTAGATAACTTCTCTTCAAATTCTTCAAGATTTGAAGTTTCTGTCGAATTAATGCTCTCTTGCGCTCGTGACTATTAGGCTAGAAAATTAATATTTTAAAAATCTATGCCTTTTTCTTTGATAGCAAGTGATATTATGCTTTCCATGTTGGAAATTGTCCCTCTTTCCTTGTTATTGTAAATTTAAATCACGAGAAAATAAACCCATTCGCAATTAACATCTTAACTAATTAGAATTAAATCGCAGGAAAAAAAATAGCATTATATAACAGGAGTTTTAGGAAGTGGTACATCTCAAAATCCAAGCACTCTTTCAAATAAATCAGCTCTCGTTGTCGGAAATGTTTCATTTCTTTCAACTTAAATTTTTAGATCTTATGCACCACTTAGAAAATTAGCGTTATTTACAATATAAGGGAAAAAAAAATATTAAATTATAGTTTAATCGGGTTTTTTCTTGCTTCCTGTAAAGGCTGGTAGAATTAGTGCTGACCTAGTAAATATCGAGCACTGTTGCTGATAGAAAAGAAAGGAAGCTGCGAGGTTTGTAGCTTACATATCGAAATGATTGAGTAAAATTTGAAGGTTTCGTTTTGTTGTACAGTTGCTGTAAGATTTTAAAATGTCCATCATATGCAATTTCAAACATTAATCAGTTATCTTTCAGAGTTTTAGCGAATAGGTTGTTATGAATAATTAGTTATATTTTCTATCTAAATTTGTAAATTCAGGATAGAGTTTTGCGACACTTTCAGATTATTTGGATTTTGAGGAGCAGGCTGTACTGTGATACATTTTAATTACAGTGTTTTGCTTACGGAAGATATTTTTTGCTATTTATTTTTAAAGTCAGGAATATTATTTTTTTGGATTGTTTTAAGTTAAAAATAAACTGTTTTGAAATTAAGCAAAATGCTGATTGATTAAAAAACTCTGTAGACTGACTATTTACAGTATTTTAAGAAAAATCAATTTCTTTCTCTAGAACATTTGTTCCCTAAATTTCAGATTTTTCTAACCGCCAATAGTGTTTTTAAATTTTAAACAGTTATTTTCGAATTTCACACTATATGCTTGAATTCCTCGTCAATGATTAAAAATCATTTTACGCGAATTATTTACTCATAGCAGTTACAGATGGTAATTCTATTATGTTTTCAAGAAAAAAACAGATGTTATTTAAGTTGGTCCCATAAGAGAGTTGTTTAAGAGATAACAGGTCGATTCTTAACTGAATTACATATCTGAGCGACTTTCATAATGTATTTAAATAATATTCTGAGGTACAAAAAAACCTAAAATTCACTTGTGTGATTCAAACCGTTTTCATTGTTTATACAATTTTCAATTGCATTTTTCTTCCTTTGTTTAAGATATCCGAATACATTCGTAGGCCATTTTTAAAAAATTGCTATTTGAAACAATATTTTTGTATATTCTTATGACATTTATGTTAAAACTTAATATATTATAGAAACAGTTATATTAATTAAATATGTTTTTAAATATTTAAAAAAATTGAAATATATGAAATATTTTTTGCACTAAATTTGACTTTTTTTCAAACACTCTCGCTCAGAAGCAAATGGCCAGAATGAAAAATGCTTTAGCATATATAATTATCCAATTATATATACTAAAGTCCTGGTGCAAACATTTTGCAATGTCTCAAACAACATGTAAATTATCATATTTTAAGTGTAAAATCATGAATGTTTTAAGAATTTAGGCCTTTTTTCAAACTTCAAAAGCTACGTAACTTTTTAATGGAACATCATTGCACTTATCGTTTGTTTCATTACCTAGACAGTATCATAAAAAATATGTATGCCAAATTTCAGGCTGATATTTTGAAATAAATTTTAGTTATCGTGTTTCAAAAATGAAAATTTTGGAAAAAATCACATTTCGAGAAAAATAACTTTAAAGTTTGTTTTTAATTTACTACGAGAAGAAAGGATAATTTTTCTTCAATACTCCCCAGTTTCGTAGACAAGCCCTTCTTTTTTACCATCTTAGTTCATTTTTTAGAATTATTAGTGCTGGAAATTTTTTCTTAATCGTTTTCTTGAGCCTCATGAGCCATTATCGTTTTTTACAACTCAGCCGCCGTCGACAGAGTTAATTTTTTTTTTTCAGTCAACTAACTTTTGAATTCAGGCTAGCTGATCTGGTGATATTTGTAATGATTAATATTGGTTCTAAGTAAAATTTATGTGCTTTTCGTGAGCTTATTATCAAAATTACGTTATTAATGTAAAATCAAGATATTGCAAATATTGGATATTGCCTAAATTTGCAACAATCTCATAGAAAAGAAAGGAATTCACAATTAAAATATTCCAAAATAGTATCTGACCTATAGAAAATAGTACAAAACAAAAGTAAACACTAAAATTTAAATATTTTAAATAAAAAGAATGAAAAATGCTTCTTTATCGTATTTTTTACTATTCCATTTCCAACTGTTAAGTTCTACTAAAATGTCTCTAATTTCACTTCGATCATCAGAGATGTAAAATAAAAACTTAGAGGAATAGGCTTTCAGATAAGACATTAAAAAATCGTGATTTTCGATCGAAAATGGGTTTTCAACTTAGGCGAATACCTTAAAACTAAGAAATGAAGAGAAATACTGCTCAGATTTGTTCATGCAGCAGATCTCACAACGAAGCATGATTTCATCGAAAGTGAAATTATTTATTCAAAAGCGTTCGTTCTTGAACATTAAAAATTATATTTTTAAAAATTGACTTTGAAACGCGTTCTTAAAAGTAGTTAATAATTTTTTATATAAAATCTAGAGATAAAAAAAAATTGTTAAAACATGAGGAGCTGAAAACAATGCAATAAGGAAATTAAACCACAATGAATAATACATTCAAGAGAAGAGAATACATATATATTTCACAAGAATACATTCCTAATCATTGATTAAAAATGAAAAAATTCAAATAATAATAACATTTGTTGTCATAAAATAGATAAATTTGTTGGAGCTTTGAAAATATTATCTCATTAAATCATTTTTACACCACTTTAAAAAATTCGAAAATTTTCTGCTTTGATAAATTTTGTGAAGAGAAATGCTTTGTTGCATCGACTTCAAATTGATTCAATTGATAAGATTGCGGAATATTTACTCTCGTTTTGCTTTTTAAGTTCTGATTTAAAATTCATTTTAATTTCGCTTTTATTAAACTTCGGATTTCTTTCTTTCATTCATTTTGATTTTAAAAAATTGCAGGTTTGGCCATGCATGGTCATTTAGTTCAAAACGCTTATTATTAAAATGTTTATTTAGAAAAGAATACATCGAAAAAATTCATTCCTTTTCACATGAATTTCGATTTCGTTAAATTCACATTTTGAGTCTTATCAAACAATAAAAGTGAAATTTTAAATAGTTACGCGTTTCAAGGTATTAGTAAAACAAAGCTGAATAGAAATGGAAGTAAAATAAAAACTTGTCTTCGTTTTGCTTTCTAATTATAAATTTTAAGTTTCATTTTAATTTCGATATCATTATATTTCAACTTTCTTTTCTTCTAGATGCTTTCATCGAGGCCAAAAAATTAAATGAAAATTTGGCCATGCGCAGAAAACATTAAAATTCGGTATTTGATATTTTCATTTCAACACATTTACTTCCAGTCAGCTTCTTGTAAAATGTTTTTGCATTGTTATGTAAAAATATATTCGGAGTCCCAGTGCAAAAATATGGCTTTGTAAATTTCTGTATGTTGAAGTAAATTTTCTTCTAACCTCTCCTATAACTATAAAAAATGGTGGAACGAAACCAACAGGCACAAAACAAAATACGATTTTGTTTGAATATTTGACCTTGCAAGTTCAAAGGAGGCTCGAGGCAAACCGTGGACTACACTTAAACATGTCTAATTTGAACAGTCCACAGCTGTGAACAATTCCTTCTCGAATGTATTGCTCGCAAGTAATTACGAAGTTTCAGATGCCCCTTCATCAAAGATATACCTTTATTATTTGTTGAAATATTGGTGAAGAATATTTTATACTCGCATAATTCCGGAAATCAAATTATAATTTTAATTTCAAATTTTCTTTCTGAAATATTTCATTCCAGATTAAAACATCTGGAAACTAAGAAAATATTCTAGAAATAATCATAATTGCCAATTAAGCAATAATTCACTTTTAGTTCGACCATCACAATCGACCACATTAAATCTACTATAAAATCATTCGTATAATTAGAAATGATGAAAGATATAATTATATATAGCGTATCTGATATATAAAGTACAAAAAAATACCAATTACACATGCCCCTTCATCATCGAAACTAAACCTGCTTTTTATGCTGTTAATTTCATACCGCAGTAATGTATCGCATTGAGCTATTAAAAATAGACTGATTGTTTGATAAAACTCTCGAAAATGAAACGAGAAATAATGTGTAATCGTAACATTAAGTATTTCTGGATTATGACAGAATATTTAAAAAAGATTTTTTTTTATTCTTATTAACAGGCTCATTTAGTTTTATGATAGGAAGACTATATATATATATATATATATATATATTTCTCTATTAAATTTTATTAATAATATAGATTCAAATTTTGGATAAAGATCTTTTATGTATATAAAACACTTTTTCGAGTTCAGCAAGTCTCGGTTGGCTAACTGTAGAGATCAAAAGTCCTAGTATGTCATTATAAATGCGTTTTTTATTTTGGATTTCCGTGGAAATGATGTAAAGATGTGGAATTCTCCAAGAGACGAAATTAACATGCTATGTGTCCATTATTTAAAATGTTGATTTGTTGCATTTTCTTTTAAAATATCACGTAGAAAACGAATATTAGAAAAGCTACAGAGAAAATGGATCAATGAATCTGATACCAGTCGAGTGGCGCCTAGAGACAGAAGAGAGAAAAAGGTGCAATAAAGTTTTCGAGTTTATCTTTCGTGGTATTTTCGCTGTCAGTGTTGACGCTTTTATTAAATAATTTCTAAATTTACCAAAATGAATATAGAAAGACATATAAAAGATAGTTACAAACCACACGAATGACAAGGCCAGCAATGATTTGCAAACTTCCGACGTTTTAGTATCTCAACTTTGCTCTCATGTAAAAATTTTAACATATTACACCACTGCGTGGTACTCTTTAAATGTACTCTCAAAATAGTGAATTGTGCTATGGTAAAAACTTAAATCTGGATATGACGCTTACAATTATGTTTTCTAATACGAATGTAAAATATTTAATATATATGCCATACTTGCTTCAAAACTCTACTGACAACTGTGTATTAAAAGAATGAAAATAGTTTACTGTACGTGTAATTTAAAAAATTGAAATGCAGTTCCATATTTAAAGTAATTTTATTCCATTATCCAGTATACGCAGATTACATTTTCATCATAGCCTATGTCAAAAGTCTTTAATTTTTTCACTAATTTTTTTTAATCATTAAAACTGTTTCATGTATCCTTTATTTCAAAATAACAGTGTGAATGAATATCTGACTGACGGTGCTTCAAACGATATTTTTGCGCTATTTTTTACCCAAAAATAATTTTTAAAAATATGATCAGTTTCTATTTAAATCGGTCTTTTGTAGAACTTCCAGTTTTTAATAAGAATTGCGCAGGTTAAGTAATTATACGCAACTTCAAAAAAAAATAAGAAAAAAATTGTCCACTCGACGATTTGAGAGCGAAACGTCACATGATAGATGTGGCGCATCCGAGGTTTAAAGAGGCTCTACTTCTAGTCACTGGCGAAGTCTAACGGGTAGTAACCTTAAAGCCTGTATTTCACGATCCCACCACTGCACGCAAATGACACGGTATGAATGCTCCGCGCATACCAAATCCGCTAGGGGTTACTCTTATACACAATTGCACCTAATTCTGCCCCCCTGCTGCTCCGGTTTCCTCTACTTCCAGACCAGTTTTGGCCTTAAGAGTTAGAAGTATTATTAGAATTAGCGTGGAGTGGAGTGCTCGCGATCTCCGGCCTGACAGTTAATATTTCCAAAATCTATGCCTTTTTCTTTGACAGCAAGTGAGTTTGCGCTTTTTAGAGAGACATTTAAAAAATTTTCATACCCTCTTACCTTTCTAAATTTAAATTGAAAGAAAATAAATAAATTTGAAATTAATTACTTAACTAGTTAGAAGAAAACTTAGGCGAAAAATAACATTAAATAAAATTAAGTTTGGGTGGTGGAAGATCGCAGAATCCACGCACTACGATTAACATATCGTTTCTCGTAGTCGGAAATTTTTTATTGCGTTGCATCTCATACATTTATATATTATGCACAACCTAAAAGTTAGAATTAAATACTATTAAAAACAGCAATTTTTATGTCGAAGGATCGTGTTCTGTCCATGGCGCTTGGGTTCTTATAAAAACTGGCGAAATTCCTGCCGGCCTACAAATAGTGAAATTTTCAGATACACGGTGAGGGGAATACACGGAAGCCGTGAGGCTAGCAGCGCTGTCTAACATCAGACTTGATAGCTTAACCATCGAAAGCCTTACTTTCATCAACCTCACACGCATGCATGCATAAAATGTATCAGTTCAGTTTTCGTTGTGTAGTTGCTGTGAGACTATAAAATGCTCATCATAAGCATTTTCACACATTAATCATTTACCGTTCAAAATTTCTATATTCTGCAATTTATTAGATTTAATGAAAGGTGATTTCATTCAAGAGTAATATGTTTTGTTGACATTATGTGGTATAATAATTCTCTAATTATAATATTTTTTAAAATGAGCAGAATAATTCAGAGTGTATGTAAATGCTCCTTCAAATATTTAAATATATTTTCTCATTTAAATTTAGATATTAGAATAGAGATTTGTAACACTGTCAGATGAATCAGAAGTGGGCTTGTGATGCATTCATATTTTAATGTGTTGCTTACGAAAGTTGCTTGCTACTATATAAGACCAAAGTAAGGAAAAGTATTTGAAGTTGTAAGTGAATTGCAATCAAATGAAATGAAATGCAAATTGATTAAAAACATATGTTACAAGGCTACACTGTTAAAAAAAACATCTGAAAATTCAGCTGTAAACTTACTGATTTTGCCGGAAAATTTCCATAATGTCTCGAAACCGGTATTTTCCCCTAAACAAACGGAAAGTTTCCGTAAACCACGAATCGGAAAGGCGAAAAGGTAACTTTTCCATCTTTGTGACTGCCGTAACTGGTTTAGAATTGGCCACAACGTTCACAGTTTTTAACCCAAAATCTATATACTTTCTGTTAAAATGTATTAAAAAATAACTAGGCCAAAATATATCAGCAAGATATTGTCATAAAATATACATATATAAGGCATATAGTCAATATTTGTTTTAAATGTGTATTTTAAACGGATATAAAACTTTAGCTTTCTAGGATCGGGCCCGCCCGAGAGTGCCCCTTTCAAGAGGGGACTGACTGGGACTTTTTCAGGCATTTGGGTGAATTTTGGGACAGAGATTTCCCCACAACCCATTCCCCCAGACCATTTGGGGGAATGGGTTGTGGATCCTCTGACTGTGATTGATTTGCGGTTTTGACTAGTCCTTCCGACGGAGTGAAGAAAAGGATGGTGAAATTGCATTTATATCAGAAGAAGAAAAAAATAAATCTAATATTTTTTTTCGTGTACAATTTCATTACAATATCTATAAGGAAATTTTTTACTTATTTTATGCAAAAGATATTAAAACTACTAACTTTAGAAAAAACTTTAAGAAAACTCTTCCCCCTTTTTATTTAACACTTTTATTGACTTATATTTCGAAACGAAATCTTTTAGATCTCAGGATTTTTTTTAAAAGAGTAAATTTAACTACTAATGATTTATTTTTTGTTTGTTTGTTTGCATTGCTGCAAGCAAATTTTATCAATGAAAATTATTTAGATACCATAATCTTTCGAAATTTTCTGAAATTCTGTTTTCATAAACATTTCAAAATTTGTACATTTTAATGAAATATGGAGACCATTAATACCATAATATTAATACAATTAATACCAATTTATGTCATTCAGTAGTTAAAATTAACTACTGAAAAACATAAGTTAAAAACTGCAAACAAGATTGCTGAATAAAATATTGAAATAAACTGAAATTTGACATGTATTTAATTTTAATTAAGGAAACAACTACTGTATCAATAATTGAAAAATTAGAAACCGCTTGATATGCAACAGTTTTGTAAAAAAAAAATCCTCATGTTATGCTAGTCCAATTACGTGCAGAAAGTGTTATACTGAATTTGGTATATACTAATTGTGAAATTAATTTTTTTAAAAAATTAATATGATAATTTGATATACAGCTAGATCTACACAAGAGTAACTCTAGGGCTCAGCAAGATTTTTTTGCTTTATATAAATAAAGTGAAGAATATTTTAGATAGATAGTGATATGTTTTCAGAATAAGAACGCGAGGATGGATTTATGTGTGTTTTATTATGTATTTAAATTGTAACGTGTTTAAATTTCCAGATTTGTAAAAACACTAATGAAGAAATAACGATTTTATTTCTCATTTATGTACGTATAGCACACTTTGTAGTAAAAAAGCAGAAGACACTTTAACTTAAAGTGATAATTTAATTATTTGCATTTCAATGAAAAAATGCTTTGAAGAAAAAAATTATTTTGTTGAAGAAAAGGGAAAGGCTAGTTAAACTAATGCACTTAAATGCGAATATTATAAGATAGTTTTTTTTTCTTTTAAGAAGGATGTTCATCATACACTGAAATGGGGAACTTCAGCATTATTTTTTAATTTTTCTACTCAGTTGAAAATGCTTCAAAATGAACAATAAAATAAAAAAAATTCTAGGCAGTTTTTTTTATATTTGCAACCAAAGTTCGCCTCTCAGATGACGTAGGAAAAATTATCCATTTCTCAGACAGGGGAGAGCTCCCATTCGCTCGCTATAGAGATTTTGCTTTTCTTCTATATTTTTCGACTAACACTTCAAATAAAATAATATCGGAAAGATACCTGTACTGTATTGTTCCTGATTCTGTTATTACAACTCTAAAGGCACCTGATGAGTAATTTATCTATATTATATCTATTAAAATTGTATATCACGAAGAACATTAAAAAACAGGCTTGAACTCGGTATCTGTTTTGTTTCAAATTCAAGTATAAGGTGAGATTTTAACTATCAATTTGAAAGCAAATAGTTAAATTTAATTAGCTTTATTCCTTCTAATTGATTACATGGAATTTATATTTTAACCTTTTGACGGGCGGTGGCCAAGAGGCTGTCCAAGCTTCTTTAAAATTAAAAAAAATGCTCTTCTTATTTAAATCCTTATATTATTTCCATGGATATTGAAATGTTTCCCATATTTTTTAAAAAAATTACAGTACCATTCAAAATTAAGTAGAATATCTTAAATATGAGTTTAAATTCATGTCTTTTTTGATGATGAAACTCGTTTTCATTTATAGTGCAAGAAAATAATTCACAGAATTTTTAATGCAAAATAGATAATTTAGATTCAATGAATATATTCAAATCAAAATCAGCCTTCAAAAAGTCAATTATTACATTTGTGAAAAAGGTAGATAAATTAATCTCACCGCACATCTAGTGTTTGTCTATTAGCACATAGTAGCCCTTTAAGTTCTAGATTAGTCACATTCAGTCGTTATAAATTTATATGGGTTTCTTTATATAAGTTATTTTTACCGTATTTTTATAATAATTACTATTAACTAATATTTTAAAATTAATTCTTGCACGAAGGGAATAATTTATATTCTTCATAGAAAGTAAAATAGAACAATATAAAATAAAATTAACTTTTCAATGGCACACGTGTATTTAAAAAAACAAATTCCGTACCTGAAATTATTTTGAGCGGAACTTCTGAAATAAATTCCTTATCTTTTTTGTAGGTATACGAAATTTCACAGATCATGTTAAATCAGGTTCTTAACTTCTTATTCTTTCTTGTGCAAAACAGAAATTGTGGCGTCTCCTCGGAATGTGCGAAGATCCCTCTTCAATTTAACGCTGCCTAACGTGTTGCTTTGAAAACCTACCCATTTTTCCTAAGTCAAAGTGTATTGTGGTATAGTATATAGCTTTGTCCCGGTTACTGAATTCATTCAAGGGAAAGTACGAACAGTTTTTCTTATGAGATAATTTACGAGCCGGCGTTTCGTGGCGAGTTTCTTCGCCATCATTGTAGAATCAATCCTTGGCAAATTATCCGATTTACCTTGTGTAAAACCAATATCCATTATGAAATTAAAAGTTGAATAGTAGTAAAGCCAAAAAATTATCTTCTAAAATGTTAGCTAGTACAAACGCCTGGAATAAAAAGATGGTACAAAAGTAGCGAAAGAGAAGGAAGCGAAGGAAGGCTCATGTGACGTCAAAATCTACTCGGCCAATGAGAGTGCGTATCGGGTTGCATCACAATTCTTGCTATTCGGGTGCATCTTTCACCCTGAATATTTAAATAAATAATATTTATGTAAAATTTCACTTGCAAATTTCAAATTAGAATGATTTGTTCTATAAATACAGAATGCTTTCACGCGTTTTTAAAAAATACTAAAGTTCCCCATGGAAGTTGTTATTATTATATAAACTAAGAAAATTTTACTAAGCAAAACGTCTCTCTTAACCGTATTGCAAACTACATTACTGATGACTAGTAAAAAGTATTGATCTGTATATTATGTCAACATTTTAGTCAGTCATTTTGTGTAATACATTTAGAAAGTAATTATATTTGGATAATTTTTTCTGCATTACGCAAGAAGTATACAAAAAGTTAAGGACGGAAATTAATCATTTGTAATGAATTTAAAATATCATCTTTATCATTAAAAGATTTTATGCTTAAGAAATGAGCAAATACATCTGTGATTAAATTTCAAAAAAATCATTCCTGTTAATACAATCGCTATTTTCCTATTGAATGCGAGATGGGCTTTTTAATGCAAACAATATTATTGAATACTTGAGAAAAAATACTGGTTGGCATTCTATGTCAAATTTTAGGTTTTGTGTTATTATTTAAAAAAGTGTTTATATTTGGATGAATTTTTATTCATTACACAACAAGTATTTAAAAAATTATGGAGAAAAATTTAACACACATAATAGATTTACAATATCACCTTTTTCATCATTAAAAACTTTCACACTTTATAAATGAGAAAATAGATTTGTGAAAAAAAAAAGAAATTCCGAAAATCCATCCCAGTCGTTTCAATAAATGTTTTCCTATTTGCAACGCGAGATGAGCCAGAAACCGCAAATGACAATCACTGGCCATATCGTCTTTGTAAACAACTTATAGCTCAGCAGCGGGAGACCCCGCCTCCTGCAATTTCTGAAGGAAGGGACAGTCTATTCTGCTTCCGCGATCGTAAAATTACTCAGAGTTTTGAGGCAGTAGAAGTTTTACACCAGCCGGGTTCAGAGAATTAAATGGCATAAAGAATTATATTTTATGCTTTTTGATTGCATAAATGTATTGCTGAAAAAAATGAGTTTAATTTTAGTCGCTGAAGTGTACATGTATTTTTAAGTAAAATATGAATGTATCAAAAAATAGATCAATTAACATGATTAAGCGGCTGTATAAAAATTTTGACTTCGTTAATTTTTGCAGAAAAACGATTATTTGATTGAAACAACAGAAAATATATTTGTTTATGTCATTTAATCCATTTAGACGAATTGAAGTATATGCGAATCTATAACCACTTAGAAATTAGCTATTGGGCCACGTTTAAAGTAGACATCCTCTATATTCTTGCTAAGGCCGAGGAATGAAAAAATAACTATGTGTATACCATTTCTCAGCGAGAAATAAATCTTAAGTGAATAGGTTGTAAAATTCAATTCAACTTATACATGTTAGTTAAATGTTTCAGTTAGCACTCGCCACCTGATATTCCCTTTGATAGAATTGTCAACAGGTCAATTGATGGAAGAAATTGGCGCGGTCTAGGAAATTAAATATTTGATTTGCGATTTCTCGTCAAATCTGGGAATCATGGACCAGTTGTTTGGCGAGTTTTTGGATGGCTGCCGTGATGTCAACGCGTTTGTCGAGAGACCGCAACATGTTCTTAAGTGTTGCCTGAATTTTTCCTTCCAGAAACAATAGTTTGACGAAGCTGTGACTGGAAAAGCTGAAGCACGTGCACCATCTAAAGCATCGGCCTCTTATATATATTAATGCGACAAGTGAAAAATAACACTGCGTCAGGCAAAAGCCTAACCCCACTCAACTGATTGAAATACAACTATATTGATCGTTAATGGATTTACAGGTTAATAATAATTGTATAATTTTCGTCTTTTATGAGTAGTTGCTCTAATGCCTCCTGACGTGGGGTTAGTATTGATTTTTTCGATGCCATGAGAAAAAAGCGACCAATCTGTATAAAATGTTTATCCCTCACCCTGTTCCACATCCCGTTTATTTATTTTATGGTTCCTTAAAGTGGCTACGGATTTTCTTACAACGCTATAGGTAGATTTGCAAAAAATTGAGTATTGAAATATTTTTACAGACGAGAAGAAATAAATTCTAAGTCAAAGCGAGATATCACCTAATGTATAATTAAAAATGCAGATTTGAAAATATATAAAAAAATTACCACTTTTAAAATTCCAGAAACTTTTATATAAAATTTCGGTTTGAAAATATATTAATAATATTTTACCACTTTTAATATTGCAGAAATCACTATATAAAATTTCTAAACTTTCGTACTTAGCATAGTAAATTAACTTTATAATGTTTCTATAATATAAAGCTTAGATTTTTATATCTGGGCTGGTAGAAGAAGATTATGTTCTATGAAACGGTACATAGCAACATTGTTAGTCGAACTTGACGATGAATAAACTCACTATGATAATCTCACCAAAACAAAAATAAAATGAAACAAAATAAATTAAATTAAAAAATAAATTGGAAAACCTGATATTTATATGAATTTAGTCGCACTATCTGGACTAAAATTTTGGCATACTTATTATTCTAGTTTCAGTTATAATCTTGCTAATGAAAATATAGCTGTGATAATTCCTTTACTTTAGCTCAGGCTTTTTTAAAATTACACACAGTAACATCATCTTAAATAATTTCTTCCAAGAAATGAATTACATTCCAACGAACTACAGATGATAACATGAATATTTGTCGAAACATGCTTGAAGAAAATCATTTTAGTTTCTTAAGGAGGATTGGCAATAGTTTAAAATTCAGTAATTCCACGTTAGATTGAGTGAAGTGAAATAAAAGATTTCCTTTTCGAAAGATTTCCTTTAGAATAAAATCAAAAAGCAAATCTGAGAAAAACGATGGAGGAATTCATCTGTTGTATTGAATTTGCTATTTGTTAACACAGGAAGTGCTTCGTAGATAGTTGTTTACGAAAAGTGTGAAGTAATGTTGAGGCCGAACACAAAAATGTTCTTCGCTTAAAAATGGGCATTCAATGCTGAAAAACTATCATTATATTGAAAACTGAAAAAAATTATGAAGTCTATTTAATCTTATGAAGATTTCAAGCAAGTGTAGTTACAATATATACAAGGACGGACAAAAAGACAGACAGACTATTTATCCTTTGATGGTTTCTATTCCGTTATGATTTCATATTCATTCTGTAATCGCTCATCGCATCAATTACTCACCCACTTCCTGTTTCACTTGCTGTATGATGTCATGTTGTTTTTTCCTGCGGCGCGGTTTGCACTAATTGGTTAATCTTTACTTCAATGTATATATACCTATACTTTTGTAAATAATAAATCATTATTTTCTCTTGATTCGGACTACTGCAGTGAATTACTTTAACAGCAGAACGTGGTTTACCCTTTGGCCCAGTAAGAGAATGGATGCTGAACTGAAATATTGCGTAGATCAGTTTGATGGGACAAATTTTGCCGTCTGGGAAAGAAGAATCGAGTCGACTTTCGCAGCGAAAGCCTCAGATAAGTTTTTAAGTAAATAAGCTAAAGAAACAAAAGGAAATTAACTTTCGGCAAGTAAGAAGGCTTATTCCTTGATGTTATCGTTTCTTAGCGACAAAATGTTGGTGTCGCTATCGGAAGAAAATACTTGAGAATGCATTTTTTCAGAAACTGAAATCCACCTACATAAGGGATGGAGCTGTAAATCAAATTTAAATAAGAAAAAGTGTTGCTACGCTGAAAAAAGAAGGAATCATCCATGCAAGAAAATCTTAACGAAGATAATGGATTTATGAATCAGTTAAAATCGTGCCGTGTGTAAATCAGTGATATGGATATTATCGTTTATATTCTGGTGCTGTTGCCTCCTGAATTTGATTCTACGAAATCTGTTATTGAGAACAAACCCTGCAATTTCCCTGCAATTTGTTATTCGCAGACTGATAGATGACGACGAAGTGTTGCTAAAACACCGGCGGGTGTCTGAAACGAAAGCACTGAGAAGTCAATCGTCGAATCAAATTGCATTTTCGACAAATTAAGGAACTGTGGTATGTTTCAAATGTAATAATTTGGGACATAAATCAATATCTTTTTATAAGAATGTTTTTTGTCATCATTATGGCAAGATCGGTCATAAGAAACGAAACTGTAGAAACTTCACCCGTAAGAAACCGTTATTCAAAAAAGAAGAAGTCAGTCGGAAGTCTCCTTTGTTGTTCGTGAAGGAGAAGTTAAGAAATTCAATGTGGAGTCGAGTGCTACTTCTCATGTGTGTTGTCAAAGCGAATGGTTTAAAGAATTAAAACTATCTTCCGGACCTGTGCAACTAAATCAAGCTTTCTAGAATCCACAGATATAGGAGTAATACGTGACAGGCTAAAGAATGGACAAGAAATTGTCCTGACAAGCATATTGTTTATTCCTGAACTTAATGACAACCTGATTTCAGTGAAACAAATACAAAAAGCTGGATATTATGTACTTTACAAGGATAATAAGGTGTGATGTTTTCCCTCCCCGCAAGCTCAATTCCCACGAGAAAAGAGTCCAGTTTCTTTCATGTCAGCCGCAGACCGCAGGACAGCTGCATCTGGTGGTCATTAAAGAGACGTTCGCAAGAGTAATAGCTTCACGCAGAAAGCGACCACAATGCAAAGGAATCCATATCTGTCAGAGAGCGCATTTGTGGCCGGCTTTGAGGAGAGTAGCGGTACTGTTTCATGTCACACCTGTATAGCTCCTGTGGTGGCAAAACCCAAGATCCTTCACCACAGTAGGATTTGACCACTGGGAACATAGAAAGTTAGTCGTTGGTCAGCCGGGAGTACGATTACCCAGTGGAGTGAAATGAAGGCGGAGATCCACCCCTTGAGGTGGGGGATAAAAACAGAATGTTGAATGGAGAACAGAAAAGGCGGTGAAGAACCGATTTAGGAGGCTCGAACTTGGTTTCAGACTCCGAATCGCCGAAAAACAGCTGTGTGATCAGCTTTGATTTAAAGTCCCGAATTAATTCGGACTTTGGCAGCAACACCGAGAAATCGGCAATTTTCCGAACTCTCGGTTCATCAAATGACGAGCACTCCTTGTAGTCTCGTGGTTAGGTTATCCCGCTGAAAAGGTGGAAGCTATCCATCCGGTGTTGAATTATTCCTTTTGTGGACTACGACTCCATTGAACTTTAACGTTCTAGAACTGTGAAATCACTGATCGAAAACTTGTATATAAGTAATTAATCAAGATTGCTATGCAAGAATTGTTCTCTAAATAAAAGCTGTGGAATAAAATACTTAGGTCAACCTAAGCCTTGCAATTATTTGGTCGCACCTCGGCCAAGACACAACAAAGGACAGTGTCAAAGGAAAGAACAAGACTTTTGTGTTATGCGAACTGAATTCCGAGGGACAATAAGTCAGCGACTTGATTACAACTGTGGCTGAAACGAAAGAAACTGAACTTTGGCATCGCCGATTAGGACATTCAGGAAATCATGCTTTAAGAAAACTTGGAATACGAACAAGCGATTCATTTTGTGAAAACTGTGTTCTAGCTAAACAATCAGCGGAACCTATTGCAAAAGGGAACAGCAGAAGGGAAAGTTCTCCTACGCGAATTATTCATTCAGATTTATGTGGACCTGTTGAAAAAACAACATTTTCAGGTGAGTGCTACGTTCTTACTTTTGTTGATGATTTTTCTCGTTTTTGTGAAGTGTGCTTGACTAAAAAGAAAAGAGATATTTCTGTAGAAATCGAGAAATTTCTAAAAGTAAATGATACTATCAAAAGATTTCGGTGTCACAACGCTAAAGAGTATGCGTCAGAGGAATTACAAAAGGTTGCAAGAAATGCAGGTGTTGAAATTTATCTATGTCCACCATATACTCCTCAGTATAATGGGGTTGCAGAAAGAAAGAACAGAGCTCTTCTTGTTATAGCTCGTGCTATGTTGTTCGATTCCAAATTACCAAAAAGTCGTTGGGGATATGCAATCCAAGCTGCTGCTTTCTTGCGCAACAGAAATCCATGCACAAGTACAAAAGACTGTACTCCTTATGAACTGAAATATGTCTATAAAGGTCACGATGCAACTTCAGTTAGATTTCAATCAAATGATAGTCTTTTAAACAATTATGAAAATTTAAATTTTTTAGATGGTAGATATGTAGGTAGGATATTTAATCGTTTCATAAAACAATTTTTGATGAAATATATCATGTACAAGAAAAATATCTTCTGGCAGTAAATAAATATTACTGATTAATTCTATGCTTGGTTTCATTAGCAGTTATATCAATTTTTAGACCCATAGAAAGAGAATCTGACTACGTGCGGGAACGAATTTTTGAAAAAGAGCTTTAATGTGCAATTTCAGTTCATTTTCTGACTCAATATGATTCAAAACAACCATTAATACCAGTCAGGAAATTTTATGTCACTTGAGATTCAGTAAAATGGGATAATTTAGGTAAAAAAGGGATAAAATTAGAGCAAAAAGCAAAACACTCTAGCAGAAATTCTAATCCATGTATTCAAATTCTTTCTCTACACAGCACATTTACAGCTATGGTGAAGGCAATGAACTAGGACTTAAGAAATACTTGCATTTACAGGAAAGTTATGGCCAGTCGAGTATTCTCTTATTCAAAATTTCACAAAATGCATTGGTATAATCAACATTAGGTAACTCTAAATCAAAAACTATTGATCTCAAAACTATATGTCTAGTTCATTGCCTTTACTACACTTAAGACAACATATATACAAAATTTCAAGGAAATATATAGATAATGTTTTGAGATATCGTGTTTTGCGTAAGTGACTTTTGACGAAATATAAGTTTTCCAAAAAACGCGTTTAAAGTTTTAATTTTTTTTTTTTTGCTTTTCATTAAAAATATATTTATTTAACTTCTTTTGAAATTTGTCACATTTGTAGGATATACCTTCTTTATTTAGAATCTTATCACAGTTTTTCATTCTGAGAGCCCGTAATTTTTTTCTAGCGTTTTTTTCTTCCTGTCAAAGACGGTATATTAGAAGTGACGATTCTATGGTTATTGAGGTTAAGATATTATTTCAAAGTATATGTTGGCCCTGAACTATTCCCAGTTCATGAAATACTCTTTTAAGACCATAAAATCAATTATTAAACAACAATTGAGCTATCGATGTCCCAAAACGTGAATTTTGTAACTCCACAAATGTTCATTTTGGCAAAAATTTCATAGTAGCTTGTTGAAACTCAAAATCTTATTCAAATTGACATGACTTGCAGATAGAGTGTATAATTAATCAAAATAGATAAAAAGCAAATTAATTTATAATTCAGAGTGCGGTGTATTGGGTATAACGAGGGAAAACAGCCAACTTCCGGTTTCGGTTTTAGATAGCGTGCTTTATAAAAAATTCTATATCTCCGTTTCTATTCATCGTAAAAATAAAATAAACCCAGATTTGGAAAGCTAAATAAATGGGCTTTAAAGTAAAACCATAAAAAAATTTTGTGAATTTCGGCCCAAAACTGTCTTTTAGACGTAGTCAGATACCTTTAAAAAAAAGAAAATTACGAATTCAATCTAAACGGAGGACGTAAATTTGCCGACTTTCTTCAATAAAGCAATTTTATTTCAATTTAAATTTTAATTATATAAATACAACTGTAAAATTCTTCTTTAGTCCTTGAATCGCCATGAATCAATAGGAGCTGACTATAGAGAAAAATAAGGCAGAATATTTCTGCAGTTAATGAAGCATGAATTACTATACTTATAAAGATTTTCCTATGTTGCATTAATTTGAAATTAGACTGTATTTAAACAATCTTTAAGACTTTTCCGATTATTGCATTTTATCTTCCTAATTAACGTCTTAATCATGATTCAACAAGGTTACATTCGCTACTACTTTATAAATTCATCAAATAAAAAGTTGTAAAGTCATATACGGCACAAAAAAAGAAAAATCTTACTTTAGCACCATTGAAAGCCTCACTCTGTTATCCCATAAAAATGTTATTTCTCAAGATTTTGCATTGGCTTTAAATCAGTTCAAAGTTTTCAGGAAACACCTTTTCTGCTTGCCAGCTTCAGGTGGTTGAAAAGGGAAAACTGTGTGTGTTCCTGTCGTAGCTCGATCGTTCGACAATTCGTCTCTTTGTCTGTTCACGACTAAACGGGCTACTCGATTTTCAACGAATATGGCACGGATAATTCCAGATGTCATTAAGAGGAACGTATGCTTACATTTTCTTACTTTTTAATTTAATTTCAAGACATTGGTCGATTTAATGATTCCACCTAGAAATTACTTGTTCTGAAGTTCGTGTTTGAAAATGGTCGACGTTTTAATGGCTCCTTTTTAAGATAGTGGCAGTTCTAATAATTCCGTTTTAGTAATATCACACTGTTTTTCAACCATTCTAGCGAAAGAGAACTCCTTCTATTTAATTCTCAATTTACTGCCCATCCAACCGACCGGACAGGAAGACAGACTCCCCATTGACGGCCACATGCTGTTTCGAAGCAATGTTACAAAGCAAAGACTATGCACAGCTGTTTTTTTATCTTAGCGGCGTCGTCTCCAAACAGATATTGATGAAGGTAATTGCTGTGATCAATTTTTATCAACAAACAGTTCAGTTGATTTGAAGTCTTTGAATTAAGGAAATTTATTGCATTTAAGAATGCATTAAAATCTCTACATAATCAAGTATAAGCAGAGTTTCAGTCATTAGCAGCAAAATGGTTACCGTGCAGCAGAAGGCACGTCTCTGTTACTACGGCAGCAAATCAATTGTAACAATTCAAATAATTATTCGGTTAGAGCATCTAAATTTTCGACCTACGAGTAGATCTCCATCAATCGTTGGTATGAGCAATTAAGGAGTAAAAGTTTACCTCAGTGATGCACGCTTCCTACTTCCTTTAATTTCTCTTACCAAAGCTTGAAGAAGTTATTCCTTGGAGGCTGACAATTTCGATACTGCAACCGTATAATTCTTTACACTGTTACAATTGATTTGCCTAAGTTGGTCTAGAGACGTTCTATTTGCTCCACGGTAGCCATTTTGATACTCGCGCTGGATGGTGCAGATTTAGTGTATGTCGTAACGGCGCGTTAACTATCTAAAAAAAATTTGATCTACTCTCTCATTAAAAAAAGTTGCTACATTACAGGATGTTTCTTATTAGTTTTTGAAATAGGTCCGCCTTGTGTTTCAATTTTATTAGTAAATCAAGTTAACTATATTATAAAATATTTCAAACGCCAGCATACTGTTGGACGAAAGAAAAATTAAAATTTATGCGTAAGAATTTTCAAAATTACCGCTCAGAAATAAATAATTAGATTTTATAATTAGATTTACAACTATTGCTACATTGATAATAAATCACTAATTTTATTTCAATTTCCGAAGTTTTTATTCCATAATTCCGGATGCTGACTTGCGGCTATGTAAATATTATTTCGGAAAATTTAATTCAAATGATGGCATTTTGTGTTAAAAAGTCTAATATCCTTTATCTAATTAATCTGTAGATTACGTAGATAATCCTCACATTACGTAATAGACACTTGTTAAAGTGAAAAAAGGTTTTTGCACAGCAAACTTTTTGTACGCTTCAATCGATATTAAGGCAAACAAGTTAGAAATACTAAGTACCACTAGTTGAAATCACGTTAATTGAATTAACATGAATTTTCTATTTTTTTTTATTTACCTGGCCTTTTATATGTTTCGTAAACTGTAATTATCTTTTTCATCCCTTTGTCTCTTCCACCGTGGTCATTTGAAAAATGGCATAGGAACTCAGGGGATAAAGAGAACTAGAGAAATAATATCTGCACTTTACAGTTTCGGAATACGTTAATGTGCACATTATCTAGGAAAAATGCCAGGAACTTTTATTTTATATATGATTTTGCAAAACGGAACAAGTCAGTTACACATGAACAGATGTCGAGATTCAAAATTAATGCACTGAATATACAGGCAGATTCTCCCTCATACCCACAACGCTTGGTGAAATTTCAAACATTTGAGCTGAAATTCGGTGTCTCAACTGTTGCGTGGTGCAGACTGTTACACATTGGACATAAGACTAGAGAAATCTCCAATCAAAAAATATTTCAGAAAGATTATACACGACCGCTCCACGCCAAAAACAATCTTCAATGTGAGAAACAGATAAGAATTCCATAATGTGGAGTGGAAGGTCAAATGTCCAACCTGTCTCAATATCCATCACTCCATTTGGATTACCCGGCCACACATTAATTAGCTTTACATTGACAGAGACCATAGAGAACTTCGAGCCTCCTCATTGTCAGCGATTCCTATGTTCTCTGTGATGTGATTGACGTCTGATATGTGTGTTATTTCTTATTCAAACATTTTCGAAACACGGTTTAGAGCATTCAAGTTTTATTTTGTCCATTCTTTTTCATTCTATTTAGAAGACAAATATCTGATCTTGACTAAAACGCACTCTGTATTTCCACCCCCTTTCGTTAAGTGTGATTGATTTCATACCAGCGGCGCGTGCTTTCTTCGTTAGAGTGGATCGTCCAGATGTGTTTCGGGAAGAGGGGAGTTTTCTTACAATTCGGTCAATGCCAGCTGTCATTGTGGTTTTTGAGGCGGAAAGTGAATTGCGCTTATCTTTCATAGAGAAGCTCGGAAGTTCCCCAATTTTGAGGTCCATCTATTTCAATGTCCTTAGGAATCATAGGGATAATTTATTTTAATCCAAAGATATTCAAAAGTTTTATAGCAAAGTTTCAGTTGAATAGAAGTAAAATTTTGTGCACCTATTCATCTCCATCAAACTAATGTTGAAGAGAATACAAAATTATAGTAATAAATGTTGACATTAAATCCGTCAGGAAAAACAAACATGTTGTGAGGTGCATTACAAATGACGCTAGAAGAGCCAACCAATGAGAAAGGTAATAATCTCCATCATCTGTATCAATGAGAGGTTTCATACTATGATGCAGGGCCATAAATGCGGCGGAGTATGTGCATATGTGAGTAAGGAAGGGGTACTTGGTTTCATGGCATACCGAGGAAATAGAAGAAGGTGGGGTCGGGTATCGGATTGAAGAGTAGTGGAAGGACTTGCATTCGTTGGATTATCTGCTTGAATGGAAGGACTAAAACTGGAGTGACGATGAATGCCGCCATGCTATTTGCTGGGCGGGTAGTGGTTGGGAATTACAGGCTTAATACAATCAGCCTGGTGCGAGAGAACGATAAAGTTTCAGTGAGACCACGATCAGTCCATTTCCCTGGTTGAAAAGTAATTCCAAAATTTGGAAGAGACATTTCCTGCAGTTTATTACTCAAAATGCTGGAAGAAGAATATTTAATCTTACAGGAATTTTATGCAGTAATCATAAATTACTGCAATATCGCTAATATATAATTCAAATATTATGAAATCAGATATTAACTTTTAAATATTATTGAATTGTATTTTGTATTTTAAAAATTTCTTAAATAACCGCTAAACTACATTTTATTCTTTCAACACATGTACTTTTAAAAGAAACGATTTCTTAGTGTGTCTAAATTTTCTAAAATTAAATTTCGTTCACGCATTGTTGGTCTTAGGTGATTGGAAAAGGGAAAGAGCAGGTTTATGTTTATTTTAATTTTCTTTAAAAAATATATTCGATTCCTCTGAAGAATTTAAAGAAATTGTCTCTATATGACCTTTGTAGAAATATTATCTCTACAGGAAAAACTGTAAGATGATATTTGTAGCGTTTATCTGAAATAAAATATTATCTCTAATTTCAAATCATAAATACATAAATTGTTATCAGAATTTCAGAATTTATTCTCGAATATCAAAATTTTATTGAGTTTTATAATTGTAAGATTATTAAAGAAATATTATCGTATATTACATTTTCGAATAGCACTTTAATTATCCTTTGGGAAATGCAAAAATTATACGAAATTGATATAAATTTACGAGTGCAAGTCAATAGGTAGGTTTCAAATTGATATAAAAATTTATCAGAAATGAGTAGTAAATTGTTTTCAAATATATCAATAAGTGGCAGCAAAATTCAAATATATGATATTCATTTGGAATTTATGAGATAATAGTTGTACCCAAGCGCAGCTGCATTTGAAAATAGTGACTGTGCTCGAAGAGTGTACGCTAGCAGTGCAGAGAAGTGTTGTGCATTTCGTGTGGGCGAAAGGACTAATAGTAAAGGATTAAGGCTCTATTTCCTAAGGGTTAGTGGGTCGGTGTGGGTAAAAATAAATAAATAAATACCGGTAATGCTTTATTTTTACATTGAGAATTGGTGGTAACGTCAAGCGGTATACTGTAACATAGTATTGGATCTTTAGGATACAATTCGAAGAAAACGTCCAGACCTATCTAATGCAGTTCGATTAATCTCGGAGGGAATTAAAAATTGAAAATTGGAATGAAAACAACTTCCTAAATATCCACCTTACAGACCAGACTTAGCAACAAGTTCTGTCATCTATTTTGTTCCTTTAAATTGCAATCGTTTCGCGATTGATGCCGACGCTGAACGAGAAATACAAAAGTGACTCTGACAGCAGTCCAAAACATCGATTATCAGAAAACTGAAAGAAAGATGGGATAATAGAATCAATCAAAATGGCGATAGAGGAATAAAAAAGCTTTTTGAGTAAATATCTTGATTTCCTCTTTTAAATTGGCTTTTGTAACAACTTACTGCCTTACCCTCGCATGAAACTAATATGTATATAAATCTCATTTTTCACCACTCAGCCCGCAATTTATTACCATTGAAATCGTATATAAGCCTCTGTTACCTGATTGTCGAAGGTGATATAAATAAAACACAGAGTTGCCGCGTGCATTTTTTTTATCGTATTTGCTTAATCTCCGCATGGAGAAGCTCAAGTATCTTCTTTATGAAAGGAGGTTACTTTGAAGTTAACGCTATAAAAGTTCTTAATGCTGCTTCGAAAACTGTTACATTTTTGTTTCAGTGAATTTCCTCTGCATAAGAAAAGAAAAACGAAATTTTTCATATTATAAATGGCATTATTCTAGGAGTATTTTAAATGCTACATACATGCAAGGCGTCTTTTCTAATCTTGGCACATAAGCTATCAAAATCATTTCTTCTCAGCTTCTTCATATGGAAATTTCGGAATTTATATTTCACCATACATACAGTCTCGAATCTGTTAACTTCGTGCATATTTAGAGGCTGCAGTATTAAAGTGATGAGGTATCGGCTTCGATACTCTTTAATCTTCTAAATCAATTGTAATTTGGAAACTGAATAGTTTTCGATATATTCAAGAAACACTAAAAAAGGGGGATGCAATTCAAGATGGCAGCGCTAGCTGTCCCCCCCCAGGACCAGAAACTTTTAATATGCTCAAAAGAAGCCTCTTTCGAACAAATGTACTAGTTTTCAAAACTATACGATTTAATGTTTTCTCAAACCCTTCGTTGACTGGACTATAAACTAAGAATTTTTACGAATTCTTCAAATTTGAGACCAATTATCTTTAAAACTAATAAATGTGGGTATAGTAAATGATTTGAGGCTGAGCTAACTACACTTCGATAACGGAACATACCACCTGTGAGAGAGGTTGTGCCGACGCCGGTGGTGATAATGGGATTCCACTCCCAATTTCGATTTATTTTGACAAAACTATCATTCGTATTTCCCCGGATTCCTCGGCAGGGCGGGAGTAACTCCACTTCTGGTATGCAGCTGTGTAGAATTTCGAAACATTCGCATGTTTTCGTGTTCTCAATGAGCAACTCATTTCTAAGCAGCATGCTCACTGTAAAATGTCTTTCAGATACTGGAAAAATATTTTCAATAACCATTGGGAATTTAGAGCATTGCAGTAATCATACTGAAATACGATAATTGAATTACTAGGATTAAGAATATTCTTTACATTATATCATTTTATCTTTTTATGTCACAATTTCATTCATTAACGGAGTGAGAAATTTCAACACGGCATTGAAAAAGTTTAAAAAAATTATATATATTATATAATTTCTTATTTTAATTTTTATTTTTTATATTTAAAATATTTCAAAAAACCTTCAGCAATTGATAAGTAGTGCAAACTTTCTAATAACTACCACTATAAATATAAGAAGGTCTTGCATTTAAGATATATTCTCAGTTTTATCTCCGGCAACCTTTTGTTCTATGCTTTCACGTGCGCCACTGCTGCTTGCTGAGGTGCATTTACTTCAAGGCCGGAAGAACAGAAAAACAAAGTGCGTGTTCTCCACATGAATTTCTCGAATATGTGCTCTTTATGACAAACTTATTGTTAAGCTTCGTTTGCTCAGTGAAGAAAATCAATCATACGTTTAAACCTTGAACCGATTGGGACCGCACTTTGATGCAATTTCCATGCCAGTTATTTTTCTAGCTTGTTGCCTTCCTGAGTTAATGCATTCAAAGATAGAAAGTTAACAGAAAATTAAGAATTAATCTCAGCTACGTTACACGACTGTAAATTCAGTGATTTATGGTGCCCAAAGACGGGACCGGCCAGTGACATTACATCAAAATTTGCACTCAAGGAAGTCTAAAATTTTTAGATACATCCAACTATTGAGATCAAAATGTTAGATGGCAGCAGCACTTTCTCTTTAAATACATCGCTTGTGAGAAATTAAATAAATATCTAAAACTATTTGCAAATTTTAATGATGATAAAATGACCTTACATTTAAGGTTTTAAGGGATTCTTATCAATGCTTTGAAATCTGATCCCGATGTGTGAAAAGAAAAGTCAAAACCTCTTTTGCTTAATTCCTTTTGGGTATTGTTTTGCATGACTAATCTCAAAACCTATCCAGGCTTAAATGTAATTTTGTCGGAAATTCAAAATTTCATTGCCTTTTCAAATTATAATCTAAATATTGTACGAATACAAACAATTCAAATTTCCGACTCCCTTCACAGTATCTTTGAAACCTTCTCCAATTAAAAATATCAAACTTTCTTATTTGTGTACTTGATATCGAGGTTATGACAGAAAAGGGATGTGAAAAAATATTTTGCAATCAAAGCAAAACAATTTGGATGATGGAACTAACATCACTGAGTAGAAAATGCTTAAAATTTTAAAATTTAAAATTCAATCAGATGGAAGTTTCAGAAGTAATTGCCCGATAAGATCAAACTAACAAAATGAAGATATATATATGTGCAGAATCATGCATTGAGCAACTAGTATAGCGAGGTTTGAATGGCAGAATTTTATTCTTTCTTAAACTGAAAATATCAGTGGAGTCGCAGTTATTATTTTCATTTCTTTCTCTTATCTAGTATCGAGTTTTCGTTTATTTAGGAGTTGCGAGGAGTGTTCTGGCAGTTGCAGTTTGATATAAAAATATTGGTGGTTGTCTTCAATTCAAATAATTAGCTATACGATGCAAAATATTAGGTTGAGTAATATTTCAGGAACGTTCCTAAAATTTATTTTAAATTTTTAAATTTATTTTTTGAATTTTTTTTCTAGAATTTTGGGAAAGAAATTGGTTTAATCGATCCGATTTTTTTTATTGATTTTTCATTCGTGAATTATACGTTACTTATCAAGGCGGGCTTTACACTCACTTGCTTCGTTATAGTCAGGAAAGCTAATATCCGTTTGTAGTCGCAAAAATATTCGTTTCATGTTAGATCAGAGAAAATCTGAATAATAGAAAGTGTATGAAATTGAAACGAAAACATTCTTAATAAGCACTAATTAATAAGGAAATGAATACACAAAGTGAATGAAAACGATGCCTTAGTTTTAAAGGTTTGCTATATTATCGATAATTGTCCTATGTATTTGATTTTTTTTACTTTAATAGATATTAGAATATATCAGCTCTCGAAAACACGCATCTCAGATGTCCAATATGCTCTCCTTATACTAAACAGCAGACATGAAATTTGTGACACATTTCTTGACACACCATTTATGGACCCACCTACCGAAAAAGTGAAATGTCTGAAAGGCAGAAGGCGAGAGAACCAAATCGTCAATATTTATTTCGAATCTTAAAATCTTCCTCCCTACGCAAACATAGATGATGTGGGATTGAGTCCTGCCGTAGCCGATAGAGTAAGATGCTAAGGAGTGCTACCTAACCTGCCTCCACAATGGACAAAACTGTAGCAGTCAGAAAATGATGTCGGAGTTCAAACAGCAATCGCAAGTCACTCGAACCCCTCTATATTAAGTAAGTCCCGTCATTGGAATGGTGTAACTCAACCTCGCGCATCCTCACAACATTTATATAACCGACAGGGAAGTGAGAACTTTCTAGCTTATCCGGAGTTTTCTCATCCATGTAGTCATGGTGTTCTCAAGTAGGTACGTAGGGTCCTATATGCAATAAAAGTCTCCTTTCTCCTCTTCATTAACCGAAACCAATTGATTTTATTTATTTTCATTTAATTTCTAAATAAGCAGTTTTGAGAAAGAAATGTTTAAGAAACAACAGGAAAACAGAATATTAAATTGTGGGTCATCTTCACAAGAATTAGTTTCAGTCTCTCGAAAAGAAAAATAAATAAAAAAAGGCTTCAGTTCAAAAGACAGTAACAAAAAATCACGAATTCTTCCATTTTTTATACAATGTAAATACTATAATACAAAGTTTGCCAGGCCTGATGAATCGTTTAGCTAAATGACACACCAATTGGATCAATTTTATCATCAGGCGAATTTCACAGCTTGAAAAAATTCCTAAGTATAAAGTTTTAGAACTGAAGCGATACTTGGTTTTAATTTGAATAATTTCGAGTACACTGCTCTTGTCAATGAAGTGAAGGAAACCACATTAAATTAGCTTGAATATAATGCAAAAAAATTACGCAAAGCTTCGGATGTCCTTTTGCAGATATCCGCTTTTCCAATTTGATGATCCGGCTCTGAACATAAGGGGAGAGGGAACTTATTTACAAAACGAATCTAATATTTTTATAACAAGAAAAAGCCGATGAATACTGCCAATCGCTCTACCAATCATCAAATCAAACCATATGAACAACCAAACAGAAGACGAAGGAAGTGACAAAAATGATCATGAAACAAATCGAATAGTAAAACAGGGAACAAAAGACAAATAAAAATTTGAACAAAAAGAATATTAAACAAAATACAGCAGTTGTGATAATTCGATAGAAGAAATTTAAAATTTAATATACCAAGAAGAAATAAAAAAACGCAAATGATAAAGGAACAATGATAAATTTTCGACAACGTTTTATCAGTCAGAAAGCTTACTGCAAAAGTAATTGGAAATACTAAAAATATCTTTCAATTTCACATGTCCAATTTCTTTTATCAACTAAAATTTTTAACCAGGTGTTGTTTTCTTTCATTCAGTACGTCTATTTAAATGAATTTTTTTAGTTAAACTACAGTCAAACACATAGTCTGCATTTCACTGAAAACTGAATTTGTTATTTAGAGTATTGGCTAATTTGAAACGGTACAAATATGAAACAAATGGGACATGACCTGTTAAAAACAAAGATACTAATTTGTTAGCAATAATTAAGTTAGGGTCAACATAGCCAAAAAAACATTTATTTGCTTTCCTAGTTCAGATTCCATCCAATAGTTTTGCCAGCTGCTTAATATAAATTCTTTAATTTTATATTTTAGAAAGAGTGGGTGCAGGTACATTAATGTTTTGCCAAGTAAAAGTAGCAGTGTTTGCATACTGATCAGCAAGTGTATTGCCTGGAACGCCAACATGGGCCTTGACGCAGGATAAACAGACTTTCCCTTTCTCATTATAAATGGATTTTTTAATGTTTGAAACGAAATTGAATATGAAGTCCAAGCCTTGCTGTAATGGCTATGATAGTGGCTTTCAAATCAAAGATGGTCTTTGATCGCCCCCCAAAAGGATCTTCCAGATAATGTCTTCAATACAGGTTTATTGGAAAGAATATTCACATTAGAAAAACATTTGCATAAATAACAGCAACTCGTATGCAGTATGGCGCATGGGAAGATATGTAGAAGAATTCCATATTTGTATCAACGGAATTCACCAAATGCAAGTTTTTGTTGTAGAATCATAAAATAAATTATAAGAATGATTTAAATCCGTTTAGAGGATATTTGAAATTATTTATTTATAATATATTTTTACAACCTTAAGAAACAGTAAGGACAATTAACTTTCATACTGTGTTAAACTTAAATTATGAAAAATACTTTAAAGGTATGACATCCAAAACAAGGATTATACACAAAGGACATCTGCTATCTTTGATATAAGAAACAAATACAAAGGAATTTTTATACGCACAAGGTATAAGAAAAGAAATTTCTTGAGTACTTGCATGCTCAAGTATAAGAAATGGATGCACCTGAGTATTTATACGCACAAGTATGAGACAAAGATACACGTCACAAAGTGGATAACACATACCTAACCCTCTTATACCGAGCGGGGCGATCCCAAGCGGTATAATAATTTCATCTTAACAGAGACAAAGGCCGGTCTGAGGCGGTTGCCTTTTTTAGAGGGAAGGTGAGGTTCTGAGATCGCTTAGGAGATAAGCGCGATAGGGTGTCCAATTATCTTCTACAACCACAACCCATTTCCGTGCGCTTTAAGGGGGAAGGTTCTATCAGGGGTGCGTAGGTGGGGAAAATGACCAGCCAGGTTGGGAGAGTTCAATTCATGGCGTTTCCTCTCAAAAAGTCCCTGCTTTAAAGGAGCTATTAAAAAAGTCGCTTCGGGATTAAAGAGATAACGGAATAGAAATTTACAGAAACGCAGCAGCGAAGTTGCAGAAATGAGACCATTATAAGTCGTACGCAGCACGAGAGATATAATTTTGAAGTGTAACGTTGCTTAAACAACAAACATTTGATGTATTTAAATTAAACGTTCGAATGATTTTTCGACGAAATTATACGGTCTCCGCATACAGTTATTCTGGAAATTGCCTTGTGGTCTTCCCTTCCTTCCATTTAAATTCTGTTTAAACCTTGTGTGCACTTCATATGGTGAATCTATTTCTTTTCCTCAATCCACTGCCAAAGAGGCTCCTGTATATGTCCCCTTTATATGTATGTATATTACTATTACTGTGCGATTGTTATATCTCTTATATACATTTGGTTTTAATTTTCGTCGTTCTATTGTAATTCCAGATGCTCTGACTGGACGAAATTCCCATATATTTATGTAGCCAAACATAATTTACAGACAAGTGCATGTGGTCGTATTCTCAGTGAAAAATTCAGTTATGAGAACCATACTAACTGTAAGTTGTTCTGCAGATATTGGATCAAGATTTTCCGTACTTGATTGGCCAAGATCTTCTTTCCATGACTTCAGCAAATCATGAGCAGTGGAAAATTTCTTATAACACTACCAATAAAAATATGAACATTTCAGGCATATAAGCTCAGCGTTTTAGCTAACTAAAAAAGGGGGAAACTAAAAAAGAGGGGAAGAAATCCAAGATGTCGACACATTTGAGACCCATTATCTCAGAATCTATTAAAGCTGAATAAAATTCTATATTTGTAGGGAATTTTACACTCTTTCATTCGTTATATCAATTGTAAGTTGAAAACCCAACACCGGATGAAATACAAGATGGCGCCGCGAGCTAACCCCTCAGGACCGGGGAATTTTAACATGTTCATCAGAAGCCCCTAAAGACCATGTGTACCAATTTTAAAAACTATACAATTTCATGTTTCTTTTTTCAAATCCTTCGTTAACTGTTCTTTCAACTAAGAATGTTTACAAATTCATCCAATTAGAGACCAATTATAACATAATCTATTAAAGCTGGGCGAAAAATCAAATAATCAATTTGAAGGAAATCTTATGCTCTTTGATTTGTTAAATTTTATGTAATTTGAATAATGACTTGTTTTCGAGATATTCAAGATCTGAAAAAAGGGGATGAAGTCCAAGATTGTGGCAAATTTGAGACCCATTATTATCTGAGAAACTACTAAAGCTGTAAGGAACATAAAAGCACATATTTTTAGGGAATTTTACGCTCTTTTATTCGTTAAATCAATTGTAAGTAGAAAACTGAATAGATTTCGAGATATGCAAGAGAAACTAAGAAATGCGGGATGAAATACAAGATGGGGCCGCGGATTCAAGCCCGGGGTCGGGGGCTTTTAGTATATTCCTCAGAAACCCCTCACAAACATGTGTACCAATTTTCAAAAACTATATGATTTAATGTTTTTTCTACCCCTTGGACCTTCTTTGACTGCTCTATGCTGTATTTATTCATAAACACCAATTTGGATATTTCTTTTAAATTAGGAATAATCATTAACTTTGTTTCTGATTCGTAAATATTATTTTTAGTTCATTTTTCAGTAAACACTTCTCAGAAAATTAAAAAAGCATTTTCGGATTATCCAAAATTTCGGATTTCTGTGGTATAGATTACCGGGATTCTACCGTACAATATGATACAACGCTATAAAATATATAAGTAAACACAACATTTTCCAGCCAAAGGGTTAAACAAAATTTGAACCCCGGATAATTTTTTCATATTTTTTTATTTATGAAATCAAAAAATGGTGTTGCCGTCTTAATTTTATCTGTTCGTGAAATAGTAAATTTAAAAACAATCTGTAATGAAATCCTTAGACAGAAAATCTATTAAAAGATATTATTTAATTTAAAATGGTATTTTGCTTTTCCATATGTGATAAATTACGGTTCAGTAATGCTGGTAGATTCAGTTTTTCCATGCTCTTTCTAATAAGCTAAATATTGTGTAATCATTTTAATTTTAACTAGAAATATATATGAGCAAGAAAAAAAATCTTTATTAAATTTTATTTTTGGAATTCCGTAGAGACACATCCAGCTCAATATTCTTTTAACAACTGAATCTCAAATTTTTAACGTCATTAACTGTAAAACATTAAATTCATTTTCTTTCTGTTTATATTTCCAATATTAGTTAAAATACTAATCCTTTTTTATGCAATGTTTTTTCATGTTCTATAATTCATTTCGAGGTCCTTCTTAGCAATTACTGTTTCCAGTATAACGAAAATTCAACAAAGCCTTGTCACATGAGGCGTTGTCCTGTTGGAAGATTCGATTTCCAGTTGGGAAGGCAAACGCCATGTAAGGGTGCAACTCTCCGCAATGATGTTCAGAAAGTTCGCAGTTTTCATGGTATGTTCTAACACAACTACGTGTCCCAAAGCCGCCTATCAGAATGTCCCACAAAGCATAATACCGCCACCACCAGCCTTTGTATGACCTGCTGTACAAGAGGGGAGCAACTGTTCTCCTGGCAGACGGCGTACCCTGACACGACAATCGACGTGATGAATGAGAAATCGGGATTCATCCGACCAGGCAACTCTCTTCCACTCATCCATGATTCAGTCTCGATGTTCCTGGGCCCACTGTATGGTTGTTGACGATATCGCTTGGTCAACAAAGGCACACGAGTGGGACGTCTTCTCCACAGTCCCATATCCATCAGTGTCTGCTGAACTGTGTGTTCCGAAACACTTACGCTTGGACCTGCATTGTATTGTACTGTCAGCTGAGCCACTATCTGATGCCGATTTTGTTTCACCCAGCGGGACAGTCTCCGACGTCCTTTTTCTTTGATGACATGTGGACGACGAACACCATGGCGTCTACTGCTGGTGTAACCGTCATTTATCCACTTTGCATGAATACTAACAATGACAGACCGTGAACAAACTACCAGTCGTGCTCTTTCGGCGATACTCGTTCCGAGTCTTCGGGCCATTGCAATAAGCCCTCAATCAAATTCGCTTACATCAGCAGCCTTTCCCATCACTTGCAAAATTAAATGCAAGAATGATTACTTACTTTCTCAGGCAGCAGTCATATACCTTTCTAACTCATCCACGTGCCTTCCACGTCATCCAGACGAGTTCATTGAAAAATGTCGGGATGGTCATAATGTTTTGGCTCGACAGTGTATACCATATTATGGGAAATGAACTGGAGTGACTCACAAGTAACGCTTTATACTCTCGAACTAATTGGCAGTGAGCTAGACAAAAAGCGGCGCTGTAAACTTTTTATCATAATGGGATGGCAACCACCTTTTTTAATAAAATAACCAGCAGCCACAAATGTTTCGTGTAGATGCAAAAGAGGCCAGACAAATGAATTTTTCAAGTATTTTAAGTTATAGGATCTCTTCTACGACTTGACAAACCGAAAGTGCTTAAACCCTGACCCTAAAAGTCCGAAAATCAAGGTGTGCCTCAGTACTGACCCTCTCCATTAAAGGTGCGGATTCATAACCGACCAACATCAAATCCGTCAAACAGCGCAATGGTAGTTTCGTGAAATCTTAACAAATTCAGGCTTACAACCGATAATTTGGACACTGCGACGAATTGGAGTTCGGTTTTTCTAGCGAAATAAAATACTTTGAATAAGAAATAAAAAAAATGTTCTTCAAATCGGTACGATAGCGGCTGAAAGATATCCGTCTGGGTGAAATGAGATGTAGTAAAACAGCAACTGTAGGTTCTATTCATAATAATTCATTTCAAATACGTGAAAGCGGATAATGGTAAAGACGACTGTATAAACGTGAGGGGATATAAATTACGAAATGTTTGTGGTGCCATCAAAAGAAAACAGAGGAGGAGGAAAATGAAGATCAAGCGGCATTTGAGCCAAAACAAATGCTCTTCCATAAAATTCATCACATTAAATTTCCTGTGTCCGGAATACAAGCAACAATGTTAGCAGTTAAATAAGCATTAAATTTAACCTTGCTTCAGTACTCATCGTCACCCATAGTTTGATCTTTGGTGCTTAAAAAATATTCAACTCCAGAGCCAACAGGTTTTGTTCGCCTTTTTGCTGATAATCTTTCAAAGTATTTAGGAGTGAATGAGAGGATAAAAGCAGCTTAAGATTGGCGAAAGAATCAGATATTTATATTTGAATCACTTCATAAATGCAGAACCGTGGCTTTTTTCTCTTGAAAGAAAGATAGGGACCTAGTATCTAACTTGCTTTGATTGCAAAACATTTTCTAGCCAAAATCTTGACCGGTTGGCAATTTATAGCAGATAGCTGTACCTGTATAACTCAACATCATGCACGTCATTCAAAAGACCCATTAGGTGACCGAAAAAGTAACGAATTCTGCTTGATGGGACATAACTTCCAAGGCTTAATGAAATTTCAGCAGCTTTGTTTCTGGCTGTAGGGTACAGTTTCATAGGCGATACTGATCCTCGTATGTATGGCTGATGGGTACAAAGGTGAAGCAAAAACATCACTGATGAATTCGCCTTCAATGTGGCAGCAACAACCTCAGGTACCATTACAGATAGAGTTCCCAATGCAGAACATCTTTCATTCCCCAAATTTAAAATGTTTTAAAATTGAAAAAAAAAATTAATAAAAAATGAGACAGTGTTTTGAGAAAAATTTCTTTCCGAAAGAGGCGGGAGTTTTAAGATAAACTGTGTTTTCTCGGTGTTATAGGTGGGAAGAAAAATCAACAAATTTTCCTCAAATAACTTCTACAGTGGCATTTTAACACGCCTCGACAAAGAGTTTTTTTTATGAGTAATGTGTTTGAAAGTGTACTTTTGTAAATCTGGGGAGCCAGGTGTTGAAGAAAATACGTAGTGAAGAGAAGGAAAAATATCACGACAAATGAGTTGGAGTCGTGACTCAAACCAGTATTGAACTTAATGTACAAGAGTGACGGTATTTTGACGAATTGAGAGTGTTGACAAATATATATAAGTCATTTTACAATCAAATAAAGGACAGAAAATTGGAAGAAAATCGTCCAGAAGGAGGTAGATACGATATTTAGTCAGACATTTTGAAATGTATGAGAATCTAATTTTTTTTTAATGATTGAATCTATTCTATGGTAAAAATATAAACGTCTTTTTCAATATTATTTGCAAAAAATTATGTCTTGTGTGGCCAAATTCCCTTACGCCCTCAAAAAGGGCTACTCCATTAACTTGACGAGTACTGGGTGCATCATGGCGAAAGTATGGGCAATGAGCTGAATAAGGATTCATTTCAGCAGTGAGGAGGAGCAGGGCGGGGGGGTGCGTACATTGGAGCTTCTCTTTTATTTTCAATAATTGTATTGCGAACATTGGCATATGTCTTGTGTTTTCTTTTGCAAAATTTGTGGTATTTGTTATATCATATTGCTGCTGAAACTGGTCGCCATCTCATAACAAAACTGCACTATTCTTCGCCGTCATTATCATTAATATACTGAATCACAATGCCCAAATGCCATGCAGTCTTTAAATCTCACACTTTTTTACCGTGAGATTTTCTCTTTCGGAATTATTTTTTTTGCAGCTAAACGACTCAATTTATACTGCATTGTTGCGCTGCTCTTATAATTACAACACAGCAGCTTTGCTGAACGAAAAAATATTAGGTCAACTGCAGTGTTTTTTAATCATTTATTTATAAATCATCAATAAATATTATTTATAATCTGGAAAAAATTATAATTCTTTGCAGTATCAGTGGAATTTGTTCTATTTTTCCATCCACTTTTTTACATTTCGCTTACGACGTCTGCTTTTGAAGTGACTGGTTAAAAGAATGCTTGTTAGAATATACATCTAAAGAATATACAATCTTCATTTCCCCTATTTTAACAGATATTAAAAATTAACCTGGATAATATCCTACGACTTTATGCTTTGAATAATGTTGTTTTCCTTTAATGGACTCAACATTGCAACAACAAGTGAAGCTGATCTTGGATTGATTCAAAACCATATCGCTTTTTTTGTCAAAGAACGCAATGAAACGTTCTTCAATTATTTTCAGCAGATATTCCAGTTTCAAGGAAGTTCAGGAAAATTGATGTTTTGATACACTTAGGATATGAATTGACGTATGCGCGAAAGAAATCAGGTCGGCGGTAAAACCCTTAAAACTAATAACCCATTAATAAATTCGCTAGCTCTGATTTGTGATGGTACCTATTTGCTTTGTGATTGTCTTTTACCTTTTTAGATTTTACCTGTTATTTCAGAAACGCATGAGATAACACAACAATACTTCTTTTCATTGAACAAGAAAGAGAAGATTTGCTCCTTTTCATGTAATTAACAACATTTTTATAAGGACATGACATTTTTTTACGTTTTAATAAACTGTGACGTGCTTTCGTTGTAGACGAATCTCAATCAACTAGAAGAACATATGAAAAAAAACAGAAAAAAATGTCTATTATTTTCTACTAACAGTAAGATAGACATAAGAACCATTATTCTGAATGTAACGTTCACTGCAATGCATTCTAGTAATGATATTAATTCTTCGCATGTAAAATTTTAACAAAACTGTAATCTTATTCCTTGCGGATAAACGCAAGAAATCACTTTCTCGAAATCGAAATGTCGTATGTGATTCCCTATTTTAGATATTTACTTTAAAATTTAGAAAAAATTATAAAGTATTGTTCAAATTTCATTATTGTTTGAACACACATTTTTAAATTACCACAATACATTTGCAATGCGATGATTGTAAGAACTGTCCCCTTTCCAGTCTCCATTTGAGATCCACTGTCTTTCACCACATTTCTGGAAGTATCAATTTCTAATTCAAAGATGAATATCTAGAATTAAAGCTACCTACATATTGAATTTGAGGCTCCACCGAGTTTTCAAACATACATCTTCAGATTTAAGTTGCGACATTTGTAGCATCCTAAATTTTCCCTCATCATATTTCATGTTTATATTGGAAATTGCTCCTTGTTCCGCGCCTCTAAATTGTATATAATCTTGTACGTGTTCCACAACCTAGTAACTTTTTCTGCTTTTACGACATAGCCTTCGTCCGGATTTGCTTCGACTAGTTCAAGCCTTCGCCAGACAGCTTTTTAATTGCCATTATTACGATAATTATGAGACTTACAGGCGTTTGAAAAATATAGCTCATCTAATGTTGAATGGGTTATATAAACTTTTTGATAATATCTCGAAAGCTATTACAGATTAATACTCATAGGTTTTTGGATTCCGACACGTTTTAGTATTTCACCTTTGCTCTGACGAGAAAAAATTTTACTATGTTACATTTCACTTTTTTGTCACATTCATGTTTATATATTTGTATAAAATATTATTCTTTCTTTACTTACAAATTTCGTTCATCTTTTTATGCAGTAAGGTTATGTTCTTTAGTGAGTGAAAATGTTTTTAGAAATTGCTTTAATATTTCCCGATATTATTATCAAAAGTTTATATATAACTCATTTAACATTAGATAATACACTTTTTCAAAGGGAATCTACAAGTCTCAGAAATTATCATCACAACGGTAAACAAATGTTGGGGGGGGGGGGTAATTCATGACCATCGAATACATTCAGCAAAAAAAAAAAAACAATCGGTTGGCGTAATGCGGAGAAATTTCAGAGATAGCAGTTAATTAATATGTTAATTAGCTAGGTTAAACAGTTTCTCGATCTGCATAAACATTTTTTCTTTAGTCATTAACATCGACATTAATTTTGTGTGGAGTAATGTATATACCAGAGTTAAAGTGTGTCACATTTTAAGTTGACCACTCTACTATTAGAATCTTAATCAGCAGTAATAACATGATGAAATGAAAGTACTTGAATGTAGAGTTGATGTCGAAATTTTTCTTCCGTCCAGAAAGCCGTACTCTGGCTGAAAAAGCTGAAACATATGCCCTCTATCTGAATCATGTGCGATAGACTCTTATATAGGCTGGTAGCGTTTGGTGAGAAAAATAACGCACTATGTCGGGCAGGAACCGAACCATAGTCAACTGCTTGGAATATAACTAAAGTAGTCGTAAACAGGATGTTGGGCACTGCAGGTTTATAAATAACGAGATTACAATTTGCATTTTTTTCTGGTCAGCTGCTCCTTGTAGTGCTTTACTAGAAGGGAAGTTTTTGTACTAAATAATACTTTTTCTATGCCAATAAAAAAACCGACCAATATGCGTGAGTGCACCACTTAAAAATACACTTATATTTATGGTTTCTTGAAATGTCACAGTTGTTTACAAACTCTGAATTTATATTTGGAAAAAAATTAAATATTTAGGTAGCTGTACAAATGGAATAAATAAAGTTCATATAAAATGATACATCACCTTTTGCATAGTTCGGAATGAAGATTTCCAAAATTCGTAAAGATGTACCACTTTTAATATTGAAAAAAGTGTCTTTATAAATTTTAAAATTTTTCAAACTCAGCTCCTTTATGCCATACATCTTTTCTTTTATATAAAGCCTGGAATTTTTATTTCTGGGTTGGTAAATGAAAAAGAAATTCAACATCGACTATTACCGTTTGTTACACGGTTTTTGATATAAAACGCCAATGTTACAACATATAGAAGTTAAAAGTTCCAAGGTGGATTATTTCTTCTGCTCGATACAGCAGAAGACTATGTACAACCAATGAGTGAAATAAATGCAAAGTTCTGGATACCAGCTTACTCACAGCACAATACTGAAATTAGTTCAGCAAGGTTGTTTCATGGATTCCATATCCTAAATAACCTGTTCACTTTCTTCATATCTCCCGTATTTACCAAAAATATCGTTCATAGACGAGCTCAGCTGATTGTGCCGAGCTTGTTCATGTAACTGGAAAACTGATATACAGCGGATTTTCACATGTGATAAACAATAACAGCGCCCTCATTTATTGGAAATTAATTAATACTTTGAATCTCATTTCCAGCGAAAGTAACCTACATATGATTCTATGTTTGGATCTCTGAGTATAGATAAATGCAAAATTTATTTCTGCACGGTAGCCATTCAAACACCTTATTGACTATTTATTATATTGCGGAATTACTGGCAAGTTAATTTAAAGAATAAATCAGTACTCTCTGCAAAGTATCAATTATTCAAATTTCTGAGAGAGGAAGTGGTAGTTTAAATGTTTTCCAAACTTTTATCAATCTTATTTAAATGATTAAACTATTTGTAATATTTAAAATATTATTTTTCGCTTTGTATCATGAAAAAGTAAAATTTTGTTTATTTTTTACTATTGTAAGCATTTAAAAATGCTTATCATGTGATAAGTTGGCAAAATCTGATTAATTTGGTTTTCTAAGACTTTGATGGAGTTACCTCAGATAATATAACTTAGTGACAAAAATGATTTTTATAGAAGTGAATAATCTTTTCGTTATTACTGTCAAAGAAAAGATTAGGAAAATCAATTTTTTGAAATAATTAATAGAGTTTTCTAACTCAATCCCTAATGATTGGGATAGCTTCCTTCATTCTTTCCTTCTTTTCAAAATTGTTTCCTATTAAACCTTTCAGTCATAACTTTCTGTTTTCGTTGATAAAAAAATTAGGTTTCAAATTTAGCCCTGTTTTATTAACGTCCTAAATAATGTGTAAACTCATCTTCAAGTCATATTCTTAACGTTTTCCTTTTTATTTCTTGTTTCTTTTCTTTTGGGTCTAAAATAATATATTTGTGAAATCAACTTAAAGTATCGATATATTTGTGCAAAATGACAGTAATACACGGAGAATAATCGTCAATGATGAATCCATAAGTATTTAGATTCAGTCTGAAGAATATCTTGGTACTCAACCTATATCAAAGCAATGTATTTCATTGCTGAATTAGTTGTTCATTGACTCTTTAAGTATTATGGCAGCTTTCGCAATGGTAAAACTATTTCACACTTATTTACCCGATACAAATTAACAGCGAAAAAAATCTTTTCGAACTTTAATAATATACAGAATATTTATGATTATATCTACAGTATTTGAGAACATTATATGGGTTGCATACCCAAGCATCACTTATTCACATACTTGTGTTCTTCTTTTAAAATTTTGATACTCTAAATGAGTTTCAATATTCATATATTACCAATTAGATATTTATTTTAGAACTCCATATTTTAATTGTATATCTATAGTATTATCTCTTGTTAACCTGATTCTAAAATTCTGTGCGTATTTGGACAATGCAATATATAAAATATATTTTTAAGCAGCAAGTTCTTTTGCCTTTTGTATTTTATATTTTCTTCCTACATAACAGTTTGGCAAATCCATTGAAAAAAAGTCAGAGATGACTTTGAAATCCCAATATAGTTGTTTTCGTTTCTGTTGAAAGTGGTTCATGGCAGCAGTAGATCAGGAATTCTACAGTTGTTGTACTTAGGTGCCTTTCCTTTATTCCTCTCCTGTTTTTTCTTCTCATCAGCCAGCACTTAAGTGTTTTCTGAGCAATCTCGCAGCCATTTTCAATTCCCATCATTAATGCAGGGGCAGCCAGAAGCTCTTCATATTTTGGATACATAGGTTACCAGTATCAAAGTACCATTCATTCTTCTTCCATGTCTGCCAATTCGGATCATTACCGGAGGCGGATCCCCTTATTTTTCTTCTTAGGTCCTCTCCTTCGGATCAGGACTAAATAACATTGATGGGTTTACCCTCGTGGTCGATAAAATATATCAATAAAATGATACAAACATTGGTGTGGATATTATATTCTTTAATAATATTAGATTTGCAGGGCAACATATTTAAGGTGCACGTATACAAAATCAGTTCTCTTTTCGGTTAATAATTCAAAGAAGGCAATATTTTTATAACTCTATGGGAAAAACGCAGTGAAGAATTTTATAAAATAATCGGTTTGAATTTAATGTCGTAAAATCATGGTTCCAAATTTATTACTCTCAGATCGCGGATCATCGCGCGTCAGATCGTTCATCGTGATCAAAGTCAATAAATCGGTCATCGATCAAGTCGAAAAAGCTCAGTGATCTAAGTGGATTCTGAAAGGAATATACAATTTTCATGTGCACTATTCACCATTGGGAAGGCTTCTTGTGACAGCAGATAGACGGGTGAAAGCTCGACTTTTTGTCCATAGTTCCTGTCCCTTCTATAGGAAACGTACTTTGAATAGCCATGAAACTCTTATCATCTCAGAATAATCATTTAAGAAGGGTGAAATATTAAACGAAACGTCAACTACAAGAGGAAATGAATGAATATCATTTTATTTTATTCTTCCAATAATACTTAATGCACGTGGAGGAAATTTTTTGGTAAGTAGTAAAATTGGTTTAATTTAATTTTATAAGAATGAAAATAAGTTACAAGCTGGGTCAAATGACTAAAACTGTAATTTCAAGTACAGAAAAAATTAACTGCAATGGAATTGGTAATCTCAAACAAAAGGTATTTCTCATCTTTGTGTAAAAAGTAATATTCGTTCGATAAATGGTGCGAAGTAATTGGAGAAAATGCTTAAAATTGCTCCTAATTATATTAAAATTTCGTTGTAATTAAAAGGCTCCGACAAATTAATTAAAGTTGAAAATAGCACAGTTAAATGAAATACTATAAATTTCACGTACAAATTTTCAGGCACTTAATATTCACCGTTTAGGAGGAATTAACGTGAACACTGAACAAATGTATTATCTATAATGCCAGACCTCGTTTATATGACATGAATAGACAGATTCATGACGATTAAACCGACTTGACAGGTTGGAGATTTTAAAGTCTATATCATCTAACATCTGGTGGAGTAAAATTATGTGCAGAATTTTATTCATATTCGAGAATCATTGCGGCCATTGTTCATTTTCCATTGGAAGCGATTTGAATTGAAGCTAGGTAACTTCTGATTTCTTTCAATGGCAGAAGGCTACACTAAGCAACCTGCATTTAAGATAAGCTTGACAGACAGATGAAGCGGCAGTTTTCTCATATTTGAATTAATTCTAACATTTATTAAAAGAAAAAATTAAAATAATATTACAAAAGAAGAAAAGCAGTCTAAAATTGTGACCTTGATTCGTAGTTATGGAAGAGTATTGCTACTCTGGAACTTCAGCTCAGAAGATTTTTAAAATATCCATCTTCTCTTTGATTTTAGTTTCCGCATTTGTATGGAAATATCGTTCATTCCTTGGCAAATTAAAACCTCTCATCAAAACTCCCGACAGTGCACTATCACTGGGCAGTTCAGTCCCCTATCCTTCTCTATCTGGAGAGCACCCTCTTATTTATCGGTGGCTTCTCATATTCAAAATTTGTAGTAATTCCCGTTGGAAGAATTTACTAAATAAATATTTTTTACCTTTATTGTTCCTTAAAGAAAAAACATCAGATTGTGACATTTTCATTATTACATTCATATCCGAATATTGTAATGGCAAAGAAATCTTGAAGAATCGCAGAAAAAGAGTGAGTGAAAGAGATTATTTCGTTTTAATTCAATTTTTTACTTCAGATATCGAGGAATGTCGGCAAAATAATGCTGGGTGTTTCACTTTATTTTGAATTTGCAGCGACTGTGCTTTATGCATCTACCCAAAAAATGTGAGGCTATTTTTGATTTAGGTGGAATTATATAGACCAAATAAAAAATACTAGAAAACTAAATTAAATATTAAATTCCCATATATTTATAGAGTCATGCTGCTCAAAATTTCATTTCAAGTGAATGCGAGATCCAAAATTGTACTAATGTCATTAGATGCGAATTCATTTCATTATCTTTTGTTTTTTATGCTGCAATTCAATTCAAATACAATCCCATTTTCCACTCAATGCTTCCTTTCTACTTTCCCAAATAGTTTTTGTTTGGTCTTTTGTAGCAATTAATACTTCAACACCAAAGACTTAATTTAATTTTAATTGACTTTAAAATTAAGAACAAAGTTAATTGTTTATTAAATTAATAATATGAATATGGTAGGGGCGCAGCTGGTCTCCAGAGGATGCTATATTGCAAAAGAATGAACCTCATCAATTCAAAATATATTATATATAATTAATTAGGTATGATTTTATCTCTATCTTTGATCCTCAACGTATAGCTATAAGAAGGAAAAACAACCTCTTAAAAAAAAGGGATCAACTTTGCTATTATGCTTGCTCGCCATTTGTGTTGAGTACGTATCTCAGGGAAGGGCAGTTCCTGAAGAAGAATAAGGTTCAAAAGAAATCAGCTACTTAAGAATCTAATATCCTAAGAAACGAGGAAGAATTTGCGAGCGCAATTTTAATCATGCAATGAGCATTAAAATTCACAGCATTTCTACTGACAAAAAAATTGAACGTTTAAATTCTATTCACGAAAATGAAGGATATTTTATAAATTAATTTTTAAAATGGGCGAATACAATTCTTGTCCTGATATTCAAATTTAAATTGTTAACTTCATTCATAACAACGCTGTGCTGAGAGTGACGTCACGTAGGAGGCGTTGTCTTTTGTCTGAGCACAAAGGGCACAGCGAGCATTCATTCTGTCTCCCACTCGCAGTAGCACGCTCCATTTGCGGTTAATTCCACGCTCAGCTAGATGCGGCCTGAAGGTGGGTTTTAGTTGTGTTTTAATGTTTTAATAGAATAGTTGTTTTAAATAAATGACTTCATCACTGGAATTACTAAGCGCACCTACACCCAATCTTCATTCACCCTAATCATCACATCGTGATCTATTTCTCAATCTAACAAGATCATTAATGTAAGATACGATGAACAAATTTATAAAATTCTATTCATCTTACATAAATTGATAATTAATATGTTTAAAACTTATCTATCTAGTATTGAATATAGATATGTGTTCTATAATTTGCAGCAGCGCGTCTAAATTAGCTTATAATTTGATCTGATTCTACTTTTAGAAGACCTATGTTTCGAGAATTAAAATAACATTATACTGAACACAACTTTTCAATAATGTATAACATCAGAGAAAGTAAACCATAAATAAGAAATATAATGATATATTCTGCATATTACTGTTTCTGAGTTAAATCTTTTATCCAAGGGAATTTATTGAAAACAACTGCTTTAAATATTCCAAAGGAATAATGTGTGGTAGGGAATAAGATTTTCATATGATGATTGTTTTGAAACATTAAAGAAATTTCAAAGCAAAGACGAAAGCTTAAAATTTAAAGCGCAAGAAAGTAGAAAGAATATCTCACCAGTTGCATTTTTAGTTATCATGTTCCCATACAAGCGAAAAGACAGGCTGACTGTCAATCCATTGTTGAGCATGACTCAAAACTTGATGCCTAGCCACAAATCAGATGATAAAACCGTGCAGCAAATTTTATCCATTCACAACTTTGGGTTTTATAGTTATCAAGTACAAATACATATGGGCGGAAAGAAATACAGACTTCTCGTTCACCATTTTCGATCAAAATGTGATAACAATCCACAAATTTGGTGTGCAGATCCCATATCATAATAATATATCGACTTCAATATATCGAAAGTTATTCAATTTTCAAATTATATCTGATCAGAAAATTAAAAAGTGTAAAATTCCCTACAAACGCATGCTTTATTTTGTTTTAGATTTAACAGTTTCCGAGATAATGGATTTATAATCTACTACCATATTGGATTTTATCTCGCCTCTTTTTAATTTTCTTAAATACCTCAGAAATTAGTAAAGGTAGGAAAAAACCATCCATTTGTTGGGAATTTTACAATTATTAAATCGTTGCATTATATGTAATTTGAAAATTAAATATTTTTTGAGATATTAAAGAAAAACTAAAACAGAGGGATAAAATCTAAGTTGTTGGGATGTTTTGAGACTCACTATCTCAAAAATTATTAAAGCTAGAAGAAATATTAAAGAATGAATTTATACGGAATTTTACGATAGTTATTTTTTATATTACATGTAATTGAAAATTTAACATTTTTCGAGATATTCATGAAAAACTAAAAAAGGGAGGAAGAAATCCAAGATGGCGGCAAATCTGAGACGATTAATCTGAGAAACTATTAAAGCTGAACGAAAAATAAAAGTCTATATTTGTAGCGAATTTTACGCTCTTGAATTCGTTAATTGAATTCTAAGTTGAAAACTGAATAGATTTCAGGATATTGAAGAAAAACTAAGAAAAACCGGATGAATTACAAGATGGCGCCGTGAGCCCAGCCCTCAGGACCGGAGAATTTCAGTATGTTCATCAGAAGCTCCTAAAGAACATGTGTACCAGTTTCGAAACTATACGATTTCATGATTCTTTTTCCAAACCCTTCGTTAACTGGTCTTTCATATAAGAATTTTTACAAATTCATACAATTAGAGACCAAGTATAGCAAAGTCGATTCATCCTGGGAGAAAAATGAAATAATAAATTTGAAGGAAATCATATGCTCTTTAATTTGTTAAATCAAATGTAATTTGAATATTGAATAGTTTTCGAGATATTCAAGAAAATTTAAAAAAGGGGAATTAATCCAAGTTGGCGGCAAATTTCAGACCCATTATTATCTGAGAAACGATTAGAGCTGAAAGAGACATAAAAGTATATTTTTTAGGGAATTGTAAGCTTTTTAATTCTTTAAATCAATTGTAAGTTGAAAACTGAATAGATTTCGAGAAATTCAAGAAAAACTAAGAAAGGAGGGATGAAATACAAGATGGTGCCGCAAAATCAACCCCCAGGACCGGGGACTTTTAGTATAATCATCAGAAGCCCCTCACAAACATGTTTACCAATTTTCAAAACTATATGATTTAATGTTTTTCGATCCCATTTGGGACCTTCGTTGACTGCTCTATGCTGTATTTATTCACAAACACCAATTTGGATATTTCTTTTAAATTAGGAATAATCATTACCTTTGTTTCTGATTCGTAACTATTATTTTCCCTTCATTTTATATAAGAAAAGATGGAGGACCTAATTATCTAACGCTTTGATTGCTGAAAAAAATTTTTCGAGCCAAAAATCCTTGACCGGTTGACAAATTATAGCAGATAGCTGTAACTATATAACTCCAATGTCATTCACGTGTCATCAAAAGATCCATTGACCAAACAATAACCAATTCATATACTTGATGGGACATAGCTTACCAAATGATTCCAATGAAATTTCTTCAACTTTGTTTGACTGGTTGCAAAATACGGATTTCATAGGTGATACGGTCTTCGTACGTATGGCTGATGGGTGCGAAGGCGGAACCAAAAGCACCACACTGTTGATTATGTTTCACTGTTGTTGGCTAAGCAACCTCCAGGAACCCTAAGAAGATAGAGTTCCCAATCCAGAACATTATTTTATTCCCCGGATCGCGTGCTTGCGCGAATTAAAAAGAAAGTGAAAATAAAAATGAGACCTTCGTTTGAGAAAAAATTATTTCCGAAAGTGGGAGAATTTTCAAGATAAACAAAGACTATCTCGATTATGATTGGAAGAAATTCAGCAGAACTTTCATAAAATAACCTGCAAGATGGTATTTCTAACTCGTCTCGACAAAGAGTTTTTTATAAGGAAAAAAATATTGTTGCAAGGAGTTCCCTATCCTAAATATCAGGTAGGTGAACGAAAATACGTTGTGAAAAGAAGGAAAAATATCTCGACAAATAAGGAAAAGTCGTGACTAAAGGCTTAATAGTGAACCCTCTACAACTTCATATTGTACAATGTTACTTACGAGGCAGTTTTGACCGAATTGAGAGAGTGTTGACAAATTGGGTTTCGGCAGAATCATTTTAGAATCAAAAGCTCAAGCACAGGAAGAGTGGGAAGAAAATCATCAGGAAGACACAGACAATATTTAGTGAGACCTTGCAGAAATGTGGCTATCGGAAACTGATTTTTTAATGATTGAATCTATTTTCTATGGTAAAAAATATGAACGTCTTTTTACATTAATAATTTTGCGAAAATTATTATGTCTTGTGATTTCTTTAAAATTTCTTGTATTTATTTAGATATCAGATTTCAGTAAAACTGGACCATCTCCAAAACAAAACTGTGCTCTTCTACATGCCTCATTATCATAAATAGTATACTGAATCATACTGCCCAAATGACATGCAGTCATTTTTTAAATCTCACTTTTTGTAGCTAAACGACTCAATTTATACTGCATTATTTGCACTGCTCTTTAGTAAAGGTTGTGCCTAACTATAACGGGGAAAAAATTTGTTTGAAAAACTACGTTTAGTTTTTCATCATTTATTTATAAATCGTTATTATTTATAAATACTGGTTAAAAATATAGTGCTTTGTAGTATAGATTAAATTTGTTTCCTGATTTCCATCCACTTCTACATTTTAACTACGACGTCTGCATTTAGTGACTGGTTAAATAATACTTGTTTATGAATATGCATCAAGATTATACAAATCTTGATTTCCTATTTTAACAGATATTTAAATTTAACTGTATCAAATGCTACTGATTTTATGCTGAATAATGTTGTGATCTTTTAATGGACTCCATTTTATTGCTAACAAAATTGTAACTGATCTTGGTTGGACAAAACAGGATCGCTTTTTTGTAAAAGAACAAAATAGAGAAACGTTCCTCAAATTATTTTCGACAGATATTCAGTTTCAAAGGAAACTTTGGAAAATTTGAAGTTTTGTTCCTCTTAGATCTGAATTGACGCGTCGCGTAAAGCGGGTTCGCTGCAAACCCTTAAAACTATGTACGTGTAGATGAGCTGACTCTGGTCGTGATGCTACTGTTTGTTTTGTGATTGATAGTGTCTTTTCGTGCTGAGTACTGACAAGACTTGCGATGTAGCATTATTTTTCTTATAAAATAACCACATGACAAGACGATTTTAGCCGGGATTTCAGAAACGCGCATGAGATAACACACATCCTTAATGCTGCTTTTTATTTTACAGAAGGAGAATGTTACTCCATTTTATGAAATTAAACAAAGGTAACTAACTATAAAGACATGACATTTTACGTTTTAATGTTAATTATAAACTGTGACTAACTTACGTTGTAGACGAAATCTGAAGATACACTAGAAGAACGAGATAGAAAAGAGTCCAGAAGCAATGTCTATTATTCCTCTACTAACAGTAGAAGAACATAAGAACCTTATTCTGAATCTTTATTCTGCAATAGAATCTAGTGAGAAAATCGCCGAATTCTTCGCTTATAAAATTTAAAAAAAAATTAAATCGTAATCACATTCATATAAACACCAGAAATCATTTTCTCGAAATCCGAAATGTCGTATGTGATTCCTTATTTACTCAATTGTTTTCCTAAATTTTGAAGAAACAAAATTATAATGTAGTGTTCTAATTCCTCGACATCTGAATTAGAGCAAACTTCATATAGAACTTGCGACTCTCTCACCGAGTTTTCAAACATACATCTTCAGATTTAGATGCGATATTTGTAACATACACAAATTTTCTCTCATCAAATTTCACATGTTGAGAAATTGATTTTTAAAAAATTGATTTTTTTCCGTTTGGGAGAACAAAATTTATTTCTCTATAAAACCATGAAAAAAAGAGGACTATGTTATTGTTGACTTTAGATGGCCTTATTGAATATCGGAAAGCGTATTTTCATCAAATAATTTACCATCAACTTTAAATTTGCTTACGTTAAATATTCTTAAACAGGTGGTTTCCTGTAAGAACCAAAGCCATCCTATCCAATGGACTGTAGCCCAGGAGCGCCATTATTCCAAAGGCGCCTAAAAACTTACTATATTGATTTATTTTAATTTTGAGTGTAAAAATTAATTATAATTTTAAATATATTAAAAGTAAAGCTATGTTTAGGGCTTGTAATTAGAGCCAGATATTTTGTAATGTTGCTTAAGCATTTATATCATTTCAAAAAACATTCTTACACAGTCAATAAGTGAAAAAAATCATAAACTATGCTTTTAATAGAAGCAACGCGCATTGCAAAAGCTCTCTTGCAAGATCTTGTGTAGAAAAGATAAGATCAGTAAAATTGAAAAGCTAAAATAGGAAAACAGGTGATTTCCTTTTTTTTTGTTCCTCATTTACTCTAATAGGTAGACCTTTTCATAGGGATATAGGCTGTAAAATTCCTGGTTATGGTTCTGACGGGGCGCCAAATTACTTTTTTCCAGGGCGCTCAACTTCTTAAAGACTGCCCTGGTCGAAACCACCGTCCTTTTGAGGGTAAAAAGGGATAACTGGTTTTCTAGTGTCAAACTCTGTAAAAAACTTTTGACAGACATATACAATAATTTGTTTCCATATAATTCCTTTAAATAAACGGAGATTACTCAAAGAATTTTTACCGAAAAATGAAGCGAGAAGTTAAATCTTGTGGATTTGGCTTTTAATCTGACGCTAAATTTATTTCATAATTATTTACAATGCATTTTTCAGTTTCTACACGAAGTGACAGGTGATAACAAAAAAAATGAGAAATTATTAGATTTTATAATATGGCAAACTAAAGTTGATGCTCTAAATTCATTACGCTGGAAAAATGATGTATCAAGAACTACTTGTCACTGGATTATGTTTTATGTTTTTATAATATTCAAACGCATATGTAATTCATCCCTTGTTATCATTAAACACAAAAATATGGATAAGGATATGAAAAGTTGTTGATGATTGCTTTGATGCCAACGAAAATCTCTGTTGGATACTTATTATAATACAAATTTTATGCAGTGCCGCCCAATGACCGCCTTCCAGTGGAATTAAAAAAAAAGAACATTATTTTTGGAACCAACGACACAGGACCAAAAGTCAACAAAGTTAATTTATAATAAAGATATATAGAAATATTATGGAAGAAGCAGGTACGAAACTATTCAAAAATATTGTCAAAAATACTATAAATTGGGCTGTGGCGAGCATTTCAATTAAGTATATGTTAAATGTTGTGATTTTTCCTTAAAAATTAGTAATTTTTATGAAAATACTTAAAATAGCCACCTAAACTTATTTTTGTACTTTTTGCGTTTCTCAGGTGTTTATTATTTAATTTTTAACTGATATATCTATTCTCGGAAAAAAATATTGGTAGAAAAAAAAGGGGAAGAAAAAATAGGGACACAATATGTACAGCACGCGTATAACAGAGGATAAAAATAGGAGTACAATGCGAAAGATTTCTTCTTGAATTCAGCTATAAAATATTTCCTATTATGTTCTGAGAAAGCTTGTAAAGGTACAAAGCCTATGTAAACACTGTAAGTTTGCATTAGCCTTTCTCACTAAATTCCCCTCCCTACGTTTCAGGAGAACTAAAACGGGCTGTGAAAACTAACCCAGAAGGATAATTGGACCTCCTACCAAGCTTATAAATGAAGCCATCTTTCTACCCAACCACCCCTCAAACGAAGGCAAGAGCCTTATACCGGCCGTCTTAGGTGTTAAGGAAAAACTTGTAGACCGCCCGGAAGCGCCTGGCTAGGTACCACAGAGTTAAATCACATGAAAAAATATATTTTATATTGTTTCAGTCAATAATTGTATTTCTGAAAAAATTACGAACTCAAAATATTTATGCAGCCGTCCGGACCTATTAATCTCGATTAGCAATATATTTTTGATACTCTCATATTTTACTTAAGGGGATGGTGGTCACTATATAGCTTTTTACTTAATTATTGATTTAGAATTCTGAAATTTTGTGCACATATGAATTGAAACATTAATATATGGAATATATATTTTTAAAAGAATTTTAACTCAATAACTTTTTAAAAATTTAATTTAAAAAATTTTTTAAAACGTTCCATGAGTGCCAATCTTTTATTTTTCCACTTAATTTTAAATTATTATTACTCAGAAGTACATTTACAACATAATGGGGTATTATTTTGCTTATTTCATTGAATAGTTAATTTATAGGAAATATTTTTGTTTTTGTTTACTTAATTTTCATCGAAATTTTACATGTTTTGAAAATAAAGTAACTTTTAACTATCTAAATGAAGTCGAAACATAAAACCAGGATTTATTTTAGTATCTATCAGGATACCGTACTAAAAATTTCATGAGATTTACTAAAAAAGTAAGACGCATGGAACATTTTAATGGCACGTAAATCTGAAAAAACACTGTTTTGAGAAAAATACCTTTTAAATAAATGTGTACACTTGCCCTTGATAATTCCTCTCTTTATACCATACACTATTCTTTTCATTAAAGTAAAGACATATTTATGCATTATTCACTTAAGAGTAAATTTTGAAGCGAAAAAAATGTTTAAATGGAAAGTCTCGATTTGACGCGTTAGAATTTTCAGGCACGTGTTTTCTAAATTAATATAAATAACTATTTATTCACAACAAAAATAGATTGAAACTGTCTTTTAACTATCTAAATGAAGTCGAAACATAAAATAGACACAAATATTTATTTCAGTATCTATCAGGATACCGTACAGAAAATTATATAAGATTTTCTAAAAAATTAGGACGCATGGAGGCACGTAAATCTGAAAAAATACAGTATTGAGGAAAAGACACTTTAAATATATGTGTACACTTACATTTGATACTTGCTTTCTCTATACCATACACTAATCTTTTTATTTAACTACAGATATATTCATACTATCTTATCAATTTTTAAATGACGCTTTAAAAGTTTCAGGCACTTGTGTTTTCAAAATCATTATAAATAACTTTTATTCCCAAAAAAAATTAACATTTGCCAGTTCCAAGTCTTTTTGTCACATGATTTAGACATTCTTCTTTAGTAATTTTCATACTGTCACCATATACATCTAATTCTAATAAATGTTGGCATGTCTTGGTTTCGCCATCTTACAGAACACTCGTGTATCACAGTATATCGTAATCAATGACGAGACCAGTCAAAATATCGCAAACAATACTAATTCCATATAATGACGTATGTCAACGTTTCTGTCATGTGCCAACATACGAGACAGTGATATTAATAATAGCATCATTTTTGTCAGATGTTGATGCTAAACCATTATAAGACAATATTTCGTGACGAAACCAGTCAAAATATAGACAATACCAATTCCATATAGTGACGTAAGTCAACGTTTCTGCCATGTGCCATCATGCGAGACAATAATATCAATAATACCATATTTTGTATGAGTGGTGATGCTAAATCATTATTGTTAACATTTTGAAAATGTTTTTTCACATTGCATGAATGACAATAGCCATGGAAAAACTTTCGACGCTGCGTGGTCTTCCCCAATTTTCAAAAATGCTTTAACACTTTTATTTGCTAACCATTTAACCACAATATCATGAGAACTGGAAAATATAGAATTAAATATTTTATCACATTTTTGGCATTTTAGTTCTATTGTTGATGAAAAGCCATAAGTAAGATTAGATGCAATATCCAAAAAACACATTGTATTCATTACATTTGGTATTGGATAGAAGGGAAGACCACATACTGTTATTTATAATGACGTATGAATTGTTTTCAATTGCTTCTCTTGTTGATGCAGAGGTAGATGGCAGTACATCAAATTTCGTGGCATTCGCATTTATATATTCATTGTTTAAACTGTGTTCAACACACAATATAATATCAGAATTTTCTATTTACATTTTATTTTTTATTTTATAATATTCATAAACGAGTTAAGTTTTAGTCGCAGAAGAGTGAAACGTTTTCTGTTTAATTCGTTATTGTCTTAAAAATATTTTATTCAATGTTAAAAATAGGACCGGGGGATTGTATAAAAAATTAGTATCTGCACCTTTTTTCAGCAGTACATCTATGCGATCAAAAAGCATAAAATTTAGATCTTTACGTCATTTAAGGCATTTTTCTAACAGGAAGTATTTGCCTATCTTTGCAGGGCTTTGATTGTTTCTTACGTTATACCAGATTGATACTGACTGAATATCAGTTTCTTCGGAATTTGGTTGTAAATATTTATCAAAAGCGCCATTTCAATATAAATCCCCATTAAGCAAATAGTGAAGAACGGAATATATACCTTAATTCTTTTTGCGTAATGCAGCAGTACACAAGCAGCTCTAAAAGACGTAAGTTTGCTATCCCTGCATTGCTTTTAGTTCTGAATATTTCCATTATTTGTGTGAAGAAAACCAGATTGTGCTTATATTTATTTCGCGAAACCAAGATTCAGTTATTCTGCCAAACAAAAATACTGAAAGAGAGAGAGAGAGGAAAGACCGCATAAAGTTTAGCAATTGCTGATAAAAAGGCTCACTTCTCCAAAACTCCAGAGATTCTAATTTCATTCGAGAGCAAGTTCAAAACATTAAGAATTGGAAGGGAAGTAATATAATCGTTCTGAATTTCTTTGCTGGAACTATACCATCTGGTACAAAAGCTGTAGAATTTCTATTCTGTACTGCTGCTATGAACCACTTCTCCAAAGAAAAACAACTATATTGGGATTTCAAAGCCATCTCTGTCTTTTTTCAATGGATTTACCATCAATATGTAGGGACGAAAATAAGGTGCAAGAAAATGGTCTAAAAAATCTCTGTTGCTTAAAAATATATTGTAAATATTGTATTGTCCAAATACGCATAGAATTTAATCAGGTAAACTGATATATTAAGCTGATTATAGATATACAATTAAAAATGGCAGAGCTACAACAAAATATCTTATTGATATATATTAGTCATTGAAACTCATATAGAGGACAAAATTTAAATGTTAATAGTCGATGTTGTTGTGAATAAACTAGGATATACTTAAAAGAATCAAAATGGCATATAATGTTTCAACACTGTAGATGTAATCATTAATATTCTCAGGCATAATTAAAGTTCGAAAAGATTTTTTGGCTTGATAATTTGTATCGGGTAAAGTTCAAATGTGAAATAGTTTTACCATTGCGAGAGCTACTATGGCATCACTTAAAGAATCAATGAAATTTCAGCCAACTGTGCAATGGAAAGGGACAGCTTAGATATATGGTGTTCCGTACCAGGAGAATCTTCTGACGAACCGAAATATTTGTTGATCATCATTGACGATTATTGTCCTTGTATTACCACTCATTTTTAAAAATATATTGATACTTTTGTCGGTTTACAATATATTGGACCGAAAAGAGCAAAAAAGAAAACATTGAGGACATGACCTCGAATAAACGCTTACATATTATTTTTCGGAGATCTTTGTTGGAAACAGGGATAAATTTGAACCTACAATTTTTTTATCAACCAAAATGAAAGGTATGGCTAATAGATTTAATAGGCATATGATTGAAAACGATAGGATTATACTAAATGAAACGAAGCTGTCTCAATTATAAGGGATTAAGTTTGCAATCACTGTTAATTATTTCAAAAACTAGTTTTCCCCTTAATTTTTTAACACGAAGGTTCCTTTAAATTATTATAACAGTTCAAAAAAATTTTCGATAACAACAATAAATAATGTATTTTGACAGAAATAACGAAAGTTTAATCAATATCTTTAAAAATCATTTTCATTACCAAATCCTATTATTTTTGAATTAATCTATGAAATATTATAAATTGGTAAATCATTTAAATCAGATTTGATAAAAGTTTTGAAAATATTTTGAACTTACTATTCTCATCTCGAGGAATCCTGAAAAATTTACATTTTGCAGAGAGCGACGATTTATTCTTAACGTATTTGTCGTAATTCCACAATATAATAAATAAAATATAATAAGATATCTTTCTGTGCACTATGCAAAAATAAAATTTCCATTTATCCATACCAGAGATCCAACATAACAACATTTAGGTTTGATTTCGTTGGAAATGTGATAATTCAAAGTAGTTAATTCCATTTTCCACAAATGACGGCGCTGCTATCGTTTATCACATATGTGCATAAATCCCCTGTATGCCCTCCTCCATAGTAACATCAACGAGTCAAGAATAATACATACCTTGAGTCATCTTGACAATAATACATTTTTGGCCAACATTGAGATATGGCGAAAAGTGAACAGGTTGTTTAGGGATAGAATAGGGATATGGTCTCCATTAAATAACATGTCGAACAAATTTCGGTATTGTGTTGTAGTATTGCGCGGATTCAGGTCCTGAAACTTGTTTGCTTCCGAGGGCTGTGAGGAAGCCGGGTATCCAGTACTCTGCATTTCTTTCACTTCCATTTCTGTTCTTAGTTTTCTGCTGTATCGAACAGAAGTAATAATATAATCTTAGATCTTTTAGCTTCTCCATATTATGACGATTTCATAACACTTCCGTAAAAAACGGAAATAGCAATAATCTTCATTTCATTTACCAGCCCAAAAATGAATTTCTAGACTTTATATTAAAGAAAAATAAATAATAAGACATTGGACTTTTGTCCGTAAAATTTTAAAATTATATATAAAAACTTTTACAATATTAAAAGCGGTAGTACTTCTTTTATACATTTTCAAATCTTCATTCCTAACTATGCAAAATGTGATGTATTGTTTTGATATTAACCTTATTTATTCCCGTTTTATAGCTACCTAAATATTTAATTTTTTCCGAATATAACTACAGTGCAAACAATCCGTAGACATTTCAAGAAACAATAAAATTTAAGTGGATTTTAGAGTAGTGCACTTCATGCACCTTGGTCGGGTTTTTCTATTGGCATAGAAAAAAGTATTTAGCATAAAGTCTTCCCTTCGAGCGGCACAACAAGGAGCAACTACCCAGGAAAAAATACAAATTACACTTTTATTTATAAATCTGCAGTACCCATCAATTCTGCTCACGATTATTTTAATTGCATTCCAAGCAGTTCATCAGGGTTCGGTTCTTGCTAGACATAGTCTTATTTTTCACCAAACGCTAACAGCCTATATAAGAGTCTACCGCTAATGCTTCAGATAGATTGTGCACATGCTTCAGCTTTTTCAGCAAGAGTACGGCTTCTAGACGGAAGAAAGAATATCGCCATCAACTTCTACATTCAAGAACTTTCATATCCTCATGCTGTTATTACCGCTGATTAAGATTCTACGGTACAGAAGTCAATAAAAAAGGGGACAGACTTTAACTCTGGTATATATTATTGCATGTACACGAAATTAATGTCGATGTTAATGATTCAAAGAGACATGTTTATTCAGATCGAGAAACTGTTTAACCTAGTTAATTAACATATTAATTAAAATTTTCCAACATCTTAGATTTTATCCCTCTTTTTTAGTTTCTCTTGAATATCTCGAAAAATATTTAATTTTCAAATTACATGCAATACAACAAATTAATAATCGTAAAATTCCCACCAAATGCATGGGTTTTTTTTCTCTACCTTTACTAATTTCTGAGATATTTAAGAAAAATTAAAAAGAGGCGAGATAAAATCCAATATGGTAATAAATTTTAAAATCCATTATCTCGGAAACTATTAAAGCTAAAACAAAAATAAAATCATGCGTTTGTAGGGAATTTTTCTCTTTTTAATTTGCTGATCACATATAATTTGAAAATTTAATAGATTTCGATACATTCAAGAGAAAATAAAAAAATGGGGAAGAAATCCCTGATGGAAGCACTTTTTGAGACCCATTATCTCAGAAACTATTAAAGCTTGAAGAAAACTAAAAGCATGCATGTGAAAAGAATTTTGCGCTGTCTGTGAACATGATAATTCAAAAACTCAGTGACGTAGACAAATGGAATTTGATTTGTGATCTGTACACTAAGTTTGTGGATTTTTATAAAATTCTGTACGAAAATCTTCAAATCCACTTCATGCACATTCGTCGGTTTTTCCTTGGCATAGAAAAAGTATTTAGTAAAAAAGCTTCCCTTCAATCGGCACTTCAAGGAGGAACTACAAAAAAATGCAAATTACACTGTTCTATGTAAACCTGCTGTACCCAACAATTCTGTTTACGATTACATTAGTTGCATTCCAAGCAGTTGATCAGGGTTCGTCTCTTGCCCTATCCAGTGTTATTTTTCACCAAAATCTACCAGCCTATATAAAAGTCTACAGCGTATTCTTCAGCTTTTTCAGCCAGAGTACAGCTTCTGGACGGAAGAAAAAATTGCGCCATCAACTTCTACATTCAAGTACTTTCAAATCTTCATGTTGTTATTACCGCTGACTGAGATTCTACTGTACAATAGTCAACAAAAAAATGGGGCACCCTGCAACTCTGGTATACATTATTTCCTCTTCACAAAACTAATGTCTATGTTAATGACTCAAAGAGACATGTTTAATCAGGTTCATAAATTGTTTTACCTAGTTAATTAAAAAATTTAATTAATTGCTATCTCGAAATTTCTCCGCTACGCGAACCGATTGCTTTCGCTGAATGGATACTTCGTCATGAAACTACCCCCCCCCCAATTTTCATGCAGTTTTGATGATAATTTCGAGACTTATAGTCGTTTTAAAAATGGCCTATCTCATGTTCAATGAACTATTTAAATTTTTGATAATATCTCGGGAAATATTATAGGTTTATCAAAAAAATTTCACTCATTAAAACAGCACAATCTTACTGCATAAAAAATTAAATAAATTTATAAATAAAGAATAATATTTTATAATAATTTTTAAACATGAATGTGAAAAAAAGTGAATTGTAACATAGTAAAATTTTTACGTGAGAGCAAAGCTGACATCATAAAACATCAGAATCCAAAAACCTGTGAGCATATCTGTAATAGTTTTCGAGATATTATCAAAAGTTTATATAACTCATTCAACATTAAATGAGCCATTTATTTCAAAAGCCTTTAAGTCTCGAAATTATCATCACAACTGTATAAAAAGGTTTTTTTTTGGGGGGGGCTTAATTTCAGGAATCCGTTCAGCGAAAAAAAATCGGTTGACGTATTGGAGAAATTTCGAGATAGCAGTTATTTAGCTATGTTAATTAACTCGGTTATTCAGTATCTTGATCTGAATAAAAGTGTCCCTATGAGTCATTAACATCGACAATAGTTTTGTGAAGATGCGATAATATATACCAGAGTTGTGCACCATTTTATTTGTTGATCTCTGTACTATAGGCTTCATAAAGGTAATCAGAAGCTATCGGGAGCATATTTGTACTTGTCAAAGAAGCAACGACGAAGACTGCGTGATAAAGCAGACAAGTTACTAGATTGCGCAACACGTGCCAGAAGATATAGAAGTTAGAGGCACGGAACGAGGAGTAACGAATTTAAAGTATTGAGATAATCATATAGAAATACGATAATGTAATTACTAGGAATATGAATATTCTTCATAAAACTTATTATACTCTTTCGAGTTACACTACAAGTTTCTTCTAATAGAAACATCTAAAACATAGGAAAGTTATGCTTATATATTCTCAGCGGTATCCACATATCGTTTCAAGATAAATGTATCTTTTATGGTCTTGTGTGCGACTCTGTTCCTTTCTGAGACGAATCAATTAATTAAATAATTTGCACTTGGGGGTGCGTCTATTTGTTAGTTTGGTGCCAATCTGACACAAAGTGCGCGTTCTGAACTCAAACAACTACTTCACAACGTTACGGATTTTCTTAAAACTTCGTTAACTCAGTATGAAAAATCAAGCAAGCTTCTCAACCTTAAACCAGTTTCAACCAAACTTTGACATATTTCTGAAGGAAGCTAATTTTCTAACTTGTTCATACTTGAGTGACCGGTTTCAGATGAGGAATTGGTGGGCAGTTAACCCTCAGTTACGAATTGTTTTCAAAATTCACTAAACGGCTGTAAAGTGTGTCAATAAAGTGAGTTATGGTGGTTACAAAAGGAACACACCAACAGACATTACTTCAAAAAATGGAGTCAAACTTGAAGTTTCAAATGTGCAGATATATTAAATTATCAAAATTAAATGTTTTCTGACTCCAAATGTTTGAGTATTTTTGCTGTAAATACTTCCTGTACGAGAAACAAAACCCGAATTTGAGTGCTGATTTTTAATTATGATAATATATCCTTGTATGCAAGGTTTTCGAGGATTCTTATGAATGTACTGAAATATGATTCCATTGTATGAGAAGATAATTAAATTTCTATTCGTTTTAAAGATACTCGCAATTAACGGGCTTATTTGAATACCTACTCGTATGTATTTTGTATGATACAATATTTTCCCTACATTTAATGTAATTTTGTTGGAATTTCGAAATTCTATTGCTTTTTCTTATTATGAACTAAAAACTTCACGAAATTACTTAAAATTCATGTTTCTGATTTTTTTTCACAGGCGTGTTGGCCGCCCACCTCCTAGTAAAAATTATAACTCTTTTTATTTGTGTGCGTAATAACCGTGTTATGACTAACAAGTGATCTTTGCTTTGGTTATCAATGCAAAAAAAATCTGGATAATAAATTAGCATCATTGAATAAATGATATTGCAAATTTAAAGATTTAAAATTCAAATCGATATTAGTTTCAGAAGAAGGAGACAGCAAACAAAAGAGTCACTAAATGAAAAAAATACTTGCGCACGTTCGTGCAAATAATAAATTTAATGTGATTTGAATTTGAAAATTTGATTGCATCTTAAAATTACTAACTAAAGATATTACTGGAATCGCAATCATTTCTTTCTCATTTTCTTATAGTTCTTTTTAATAACAGATGTTTTAAAACAGTTACTTTTTATTTTCGGAAAACATAAAATGAGTGTATTATCATCGAGAAAACACAATTGTACATTATTTTAAAATTCTAGCACTTCAGTAATTGAATGAAAAATCGATGACGGAATTCCATACTTACAAATAAGAGAAAAGTTAATAAATTCAAATCTTCTGGTATAGAGTCATCAATATTTCAGAACTGTGAACTTAAAATTGTTACGCTTATAACATGTTCAACTGTAACTGTGTAAATTTGACGGAGGAACTATGGTGCATTTGTCCAAAACAACTGCATTTCAGAGCTTCTGAAATAGATATGAATTAAAATGATGCAGGATTTCCGTGCTGGGGATATATTCCACTGACAAAAATATTGTATGCTTGCTGAACTTTGTAAAATTTGGAGTTAATTTGAACATAATGGTTCACAATCAGTTGTGGAAAGTCGTGGGTTGTACAATTGAGTAAACCTGAATTTTACAGTTAAGATTTCGTCACGAGGACATTTTGAGGGCAGTCCATATATTAATGAAGACTAAAAGAATTGGGGCTCATCCCCTTTCACAGGTAGCTGATATTGTTTCGAAACTTTCATCAATCGTTTTGCTTTTTTGCACACTGATTACATACATTAAAAAAAATATCATAAATATTCGTGACCATGTAAAAGTTTCTTTAAAATATTCCAAATTTTTCGCATGTCTTTTCATTATAATATACCCAGTTTTTCGCCAAATTTTAAGAAACTTACAGAATAACTGACAATGTTTTTCCGCATTTTTTTGTTTATAACATACAGAGTTTTAAGTCAAATTTTACATAACTTACAGAATACTCAACAATGTGTTGCCTTGATAAAAATTTGAAGCAAGTACCTTGAATATTTGAGGAAATATGAGTGTTTAGGAAAATAACTTCATCTCTCACTAAATAGTTTTGAAACTTTCAGATTATTAAGTCAAAGGTCCAGGGATAATTTTCCACTCAAAATTGGAAAATCGACATTTTCATGGATTTTCCGAAATTTTTAGGGTGTCTAAAATTTCAAATTGCTGAAAATTTAAAAAAATAATTTTTAAAGCCTCTTGTCGCCTTGCATACACAGAATCCGAAAATTTCGTTTACAAACTAGAAGGAAAGGTTCGGAATAAGGAACGTCAGAAAGAGCTGTTTTTACAATAGAACATGGGGCCGGAATCGCAAAGGACGGTCGCTAAAGGTGTCTCTTCGTCATTGAATTAAAAAAAAGAAAAGATTACAGCAGAAGAAATACGCAATAATTTTAATTGTATACAAAGGGTGTCTTATGAATCTTGGTACAAACTTTAAGAGCAGTCCGGAATATGATAAGCATCAAAAATGACATAGGAATATGGGTGCCCAAACGCCATCTGGAGATGGCAGATAGCATTTAAAATAAATTGGCGCCATCCAAAAAACCGATATCTTTCTAAATCTTAACGGCATTGAACTGAAATTTTTATACACGTTGCTCGTTATATCTGGCTCTGAAGTTATACAAGAAAATTTACGCTACCTTTCGCGCATGCGAATAAAAAAATATTGACTAAAATGTTCTTTTTTCTTTAATATTCAATTGTTTTAGTTCGAATTTAAATATAATAATTCTCTAACATATTTTCACGTATTCTGTAAGTCTCATACAATTTGGTTCAAAACTATTCAAGTTATAAGCAAAAAAACATTCGGAAAAAATTTCGGACTTTTAAAGGAACCTTTATATTTCTTAAATATTGGTGGTATTTTTACGAAAATACATTTTAATAATGCGCACTTCACACAACAGAATAGATGGGATATTCGCAGACCATTATGAGCTTTTTGTATAATATATAAACATAAGTTTGGTATATAAACATACGTGGTTGCTTCCGTTTCAATTAAATTGCTAGAAGTTAGAACATAACTCGATTGGATGATAATTAACGAACCATTTTAATTTTTTAAATCTTAATTATCTTTAATTTTAATATTTAATTTATGATTTATTACTAAATTTCATTGAATATAGAAATGAATTCAATTTCTGAAATTCTCTATCAGATGTATCCATGCGTAGTGACTCAAAATATAATAAACACAATAAACTCTTCTCAAAAATTAAAATAGACAATTGTCATCAAGAATGCACAACTGTGCATTGTTTCAGACATTCATGTTGCAAATCTTCTCACGTAGGCAGTATTAAAAAATACCCGAGTTTAAAGATAAAACAATTCATATAACACTTCCTCTTCATCTGTGTAAGACGAATGCAGTGATAAAAATGCCTTTGATAAAAGCGTCTGTATTTACCTGATTAGAGATGGATTTGAAACAAAGGCAGATTTTCTGTGCTGTCAATCTGCACGTTGAAATTTTCCGCGAGATCATACCTCATACGAATAAGCTCCAAACTTAAATAATCCATCCCAAAATAGCCTTGGGTGATGGGCGATAGAAGTTCAAGCAAAACCTATTTTTCGTGTTCAAAATCGTTAAATACAATTCTTGAAATTTTATGCTTACAAAAATATTTTCATCCTATTCCTCAGATAATGAAACAGTAGTTTCTTTACTTTAAAGTATTCAATAGAAATGTCTTAAATAATCATGACTTCAGTAATGACCCTAAATTACTGATAACAGCAGTTTTTATCGATAAATTCGAAAAATTATAAAAAATCATCGTTGTAAACATAAAGCCTGTTTATTAATAATAAGCCAAAGAGAATAAAAACCATGTATGTACTTCAGTCATAACCCAAACGCTCCCTGCACATCACACGAAAAGTCAACACCATGTGATTTTTACGAAGGTTAATAGGCTGTATACTTGCCTTGTCCTGCAAAATAATTAATATAATGCCTGAATGCGTTGAGCACAAAATTCTCCAGCTGTCCATACAATTTATATTCCCTCTCCTGAAATACTGTTTAAAAGCATAAAAATCAAACTACAATTCAAACTGGTTGTGATTAAATGCGATATATTTAATTTTTTTTCACCACTCCAATTGGGATTCAGTTTGTATTGCTAAGGACGAAAAAAGCAAAGTGTAATGATAATTTTAATCATTCGTCAATTAGAAAGAGCAAACCAACGAATTTGTCCTCCACAATAGCAACCCAAAAGATAAGTTCGATTTCCGTCCTGAAGTTTCCAGATATTCAGCCACCCCATAGCAAAGTCTGAAGATATGCCTGCCACCTTCTCATTACTTTAGAGCATGACGTACATCCTTCTATACTCTCCCGATAGAGCTGCGGCCTGAGACGGTGCTCATGCTACAAGCTCTTCAATCACATCTTTAGCATATTATGGCCTCTGGACAAATCTAGCTGGCTTTGAAACACATTTTTCCTTCCTCATCATTGGTACGCATTTTCTCTTCCCATTGCTACAGCGACAAAAGGAGCTCTTTCATATCTTGGATTTTATTGCCATTCTCCAGAGTACAATTGCCTTATTTTAGTGTTCATGTGACCGATCAGAAAGCACCTACACACTCAATCGAAATTATTTAAAAAATTGTGAAGTTAAGTGAACATTGCATGGAGAGATAATCAACTTCGTTGGATTGCCTTGCAAACATACTGAAATATATAAGCTAATATACATATACGAGATAATGTCCCGTCACCAACTTCAGGACTCTTTTCTCTACCGTTAAGCTGGCTTCCTACCATTAGTAATGAACTGCGCTATATATAAAACCCAAATTCAACCAAATTTGATGAGTTATCACTTGAGAAAATTAAAGTTTGGTGGCAGTACTGCACTCTTAATCCTAACAAAAATTTGAATAAAAACTTACGTATCAGGCAATATACAAAAAATTAAAACGTGCCTCATAATTTTAAAATATCAGAAAGCATAAGATTAAATGCCTTGAAGGAAGGATGAATACCATTTCTGTCTATCTCACACACAATAAAAACAAGCAAACCTGAAATCCAATATATCTTGCCACCTTTTTAAAAATATTACTTTTAAGCAGGTGCGAGAAAATATTTCAGCAGTGAAATGAATACTAAAGTGGAAAGTACTTTGGAGTTACTTTCGCAAGGAAACCATTTATACTATCAGAACCGTAACAATTGCAAAAGCGCGTGAATAAAAGATTTGCTGAAATAATGAGACTGATTTGAATTTATTTACAACAATAGAAACAATGTTACATTTCACGTTTTAAAACATTCTGAAACATTAAATAAAATTGAAAAAATGCCGCATGGATATGAGATAGGTGTCATTGAAAAGCTATTTCTTTATCTTTAAGATGAAGTAAAAATGGTTTTCGTGCGATAATAAGTTCCTAAGTTATTATGGGAAAACTTTTACATTTAAGGTAATTTTTAATTAATTTAAATTCTAATTAAAATTTTGAAAATTCCTTTCTTATTGAGCACCTACTTCCCAAGAAGCAACCGCCCGTCCGCCAAATTTCAAGTTTCTAGGCCTCGTGGTTTGGGAGATTTCGTGATGAGTCATGGTATTTGCATTTTATATATATAGATTGATATATAAAGTGAGCAATTTGTTTTTCTCTTTTTAGAAGCAATTGAAAAACTTATGTCTTTTTTATTTTTTAAATTAGCTTCAATGTTCTAGAACGAGAATTTAATTCAATCAAATTAAATAGGGAATGAATCAATTACATATTTTATTCTTCCTTACAAGTATTTGTTCGTGATATATTTCACTGACTGATGCAACGTCTTAACAAGTTTCTTAGAGAAAGTGTTTTGAATTATTAGACCATGATCAAGTGACAATGATATTGACTGACGCACCAAAACATATTTTTTGGAAAATATCTCAACGAACTATGCACAACATTGATCTTGGTCGATACTACAACACCCATAAGAGTCATTACAAAATATGGCAAGTTCTGATCCTTCAATGGAAAGCCTATGCGGTCGCTTGGATGTGACGATACATGGAAAATTTTACGACTTAGATGACTAATATTAGTCATTTAGTTTTATGAGAAGAATTGAATTAATTTTTTGTCCAAATCCCTCAAGAAATTGACTGAATGTCCAATTATGAGATTGTGAATGCGGTGGCTGAATTAGGCAATGAACTACACAAAGTAAATTTGATATGTGGTATCGACATCATAATTGCATTAAATGTTACGCCCAAGCGGCGAAAAAGAAAATTTCCAAATCCGGAATCAAGTCTTTTTACTATGAACTCAAATAGCTCCAAATTGTGTAGATATAAAGCAGTGCATTCACGACTAATCCATCCACTCCACACCATCACCGATCGTCAATGGAAACCCACAGCAGACCAGCATAAGCTGAAAGGTGTAAGCATAATATAGGTGAATGGGGAAAGAACCGTCGACAAGCACGCGGAAAGACTTCCAAGTACAATAGCAAAGAGCAAGGCCGCAATAGGCAACGAGCACGGCCAGCATAGCTAAAACCCCAGGACCGCGCACAAGCGGCCCTAAGCGCCAAGTGGTATAATTTGCCCGACGTCGCCCGGGATTTATTCAGTCATAAAATAAAATGTTAATTGTAATGCTTACTTACAATCAGAGAATAGTACATGTGCTCGTCACCATACTGGTGGGGAGTTTTAAGACTGAGAAATAATCGTGTGTGGGGAGAGCTTACCTACAATAAAATCTTCACCCGATCATCAATGGGGAAAACCGATGAACATTGGAGTGGTGTGGAGAACAAGGTTGTACATCTACAACTCCATTTGTAATGCTGGGTCATAATTGCGGAATGCGGGGGGATTAGGCAAGGCTCCCTCATAGGTAGAAATTTTTTTATTCCAGTATAAAAAGCGTACCTAGCATGAATTCTTGCACACTTCTTATTTCAGTCATTGTAATTGATAATTAAAAATACGGCCTCTTTACAAATTCGATCGTAAATTAGCGAACAACACTTAATAATGAATTGTTTCTCCCACATTAACTCTGCGAATTATCACCTAGGACACAAAAATGCAGAACTCGTACTTAGCTGGGAAAGTGAACATAAAAGTGTAAAATCGAATGAAAGTTGGCAGTTTGGAATTAGCCAATAAAAGCTTTATTAAAATTGTGGTTACTGGTACAATTGGTTATCTGCCCAAGAGCGACAGAAACAAATAAATGTATCTTAGTAAGATATATGATTTCACCCACTAACTGTAATGCCGTTTCTCATGCTCAGCATCATATGGGTGATCCGCTCTTAAGGCAAACGTGTCCATTTTTCAACGATCATTTGTTTTGGGTGTTGAAGGTTCATTTTGAATATAACTATTCCAAAACGTATCTGCCCATCCCTGGGATTTAAGTCAGTTCAGTCAGTGATATCTTCACTTCGCATCGGATGCTCCGATGTACAACTAAGATGTGGTCTGGCATTATCATTCATGAAAACGAAGTCGAGACTGGTGACCCCTCGAAACTAATGCACAAACAGAAGGATCACTTGTCAACAAGAATAAATCTGGTATCTATTCGCTTTTCCCTTTTAGAACAAAATCTATACTTAATGTACAGCATTCTGAATATCGAATGATATCCTAGAAAAACCGCGCAATGTCTTGTGCTGAAATGATTATCAAAAGTGAGCTCCTCTCGCCCGGCTAATGAATCGGGTGTAATCTAACCATGGTCGTCACGAGAGTAACTCCAGAACTGAGAATGGAGTCCTAATGGCCACAACTAGCTTCCGTTCATCTTCTCTTGTAGCTGCTATCATTGAAGTGTAGACAATTAAAGAACACTCCATTATTATACCTACAGGGAAGTGAAACCCTGCTTACTTATCCTCTGGCTTCTACTCTCCGTATCATAAGTCCCCTCTGTAGGATGTGCTAATATGGTTACTGAATTTTAATTATACGACGGTCTAACAAGTAGTAGTAGTACAGACCCACACCGACTCAGCCTACTTTAAAGGGTGTAAAGAATTAAAAATTCGGTGGGAAAAAGTGTAGATCTCTATCTGAAACCTGTAGAATTGTAGTTCAGGCTCGGCTGGGTTAAAGCACACATAGGTATAAAAGGCAGTGAAATAGCAGATACCCTTGCGAAGGAGGCAACCACGGATGGAATTCCAGCCAGCCTTCCATTCCCAAAAAGTTTCCTAAAGAAGGAACTTCTACAGCTCTCACTCTCGCGTTGGCAAGCTGAGTGGGATAGTGGTGAGACTGGCAGATCGGTTTACAGCTACTTTCTAACAAACAGCTGCACTGGTCCAGAGAATGCATCCAATTCGCCACTGGCCATGGGCCCTTCCCCAGCTACCTCAAGAGATTCGGTCTCCACTCTACAGACTACTGCGGATGTGGGGAAATAGGAAATCCCCTTCACTATGCAACGAGATGTCCACTTACTTTATCTTATCACCACAAGGAAC